>JANSVA010000217.1:3275061-3300764 GCA_025504915.1 Erythroxylum reticulatum
AATTTTATAATTGTATGATGATAATTGTCTTTATTTATATTAATTGTGGTTATTATTTATATGTAAAATATTTAAAATTTATTATTATTTCATATTAATTGTCATTATTATTTATTATTAAGATTTTTGAAAGCATGGTTGATGTAAACAATAAATTAATAAAGTATACATTACAACTGTATAATATACTAATATGGACTATTTTGCAATTTTTAAAAATTTTAAGGACTATTTTATAAATTTAAAAAATTTCCCAAAACGGTATCCGGTATCAACCGGTACCAGTACAGTTCCGTTCCAGAACTCAATCCGGTACCGAGTCCGGTACGGTATTCATAACATTGATAAAAACATCCAGAATTTAATTAAACTTAACAAAAAATAATAACTAAATATTAGACTGAAAATAGTACAGTAATAATTAATGCCATATTGGCCTAAGGTACTAGTTAGTACTAGCTTTTCTCTTGCCTCGTACAAGCTATACACAAAATATTGACGAATATTGGTCCATATTTATAATTTTAAGGTAACTAAAGTTCAAAATTTGAAAAAAATAGTTAATACGTAATCTTATCCCTATCTATATCTAATTGAGAGACTATTTTTGATAACATCGTTGAAAAATAAGAAGATATATTTAAGTTACAAATATTGATTGATTTAATTTTATGAATCTCATTTTAAAAAAATGAAATTTTGTATTGCTTGAAGATATTTTATTATAGAGTTACATATTTTATGTCATTAGACATAAGTTATTATATGAATGGTATTTATTTTAGTATTAAGTGTCTGTTTAGATAGGCTTATATCAATAGAACTTTTATCAGTAGAATTTTTGTTAGTAGAGCTTTTCTAAGAAATTAGTTGACTGTTTGGCTGTCATTTAAAAAAGAGCTTTTTAAAAGAACTTCATATAATAAACTGCTTGGCAATATAAAAATAAAAATTACTTTTAATTTTAACTATATTTTATTTTATAATAAAAATGATTTATGCATATAAATATTATTTAAAATATATTAAACAATATGCAAAGCACAATAAATTAATTACTATATAATTTTAAACCATATAAAACATAAATAAAATATATCTAACCAAATATTTTATATGAATTATAATATAAGTAAAACTAATATCAAAAATAAATATTAAAACATCTAAAAAAAGTCAAATAATATTATATAAATCTCAAAATAAACATGAAGATGTGTTTGTAGGTATTGTGGGAATTGTGTGTAAAACATAAAAATAAAAGGGACTAAAAAATAGGCTCATTAATTGATCTGAAAATTTTACCTGAAAAAATGCTTTCTTGAAAAGCTCCAAATTTGAGCTTCTCAAAAAGTTGTATTTTAGCTTCCAAAAAAGTCATTTCTATTAAAAAAAAGTGCTTTTGAATTTTACAGTTAAACATTCACTTTTTTTAAAAACAACTTTTACGGTGAAAAAAAAAACTTATTCACCCTTCAAAAGGTAAACCAAATAGGCACTAAGTCTATCAAGTGTTAGATTATTATAATCAAGTGATTATATGAATGTTATTTATTTTAGTATTAAGTCTACCAAGTGTCAGGACGGTAGGAGGTGATATGGAAGAGTTCTCTATTAGTGTTAGCCTACACTAAGACTCGGCTCTAAGCTCTTTTTGTTCACTTTAGTGTTAGATGAACTTACCAAACATATATTAAATGGAGATATCTTGGTATATGTTATTTGCTGATGATATTGTCATGGTAGATAAGACCAAGGAGGGGATCAATGCTAAGTTAGAACGTTGGAGAGAAGTGTCAAAGTCGAAAGGTTTTTAAATGAGCAGGCCCAAGACGGAGTATTTAGAATGTAATTTCTCAAGCAGCCAGAGTTACAACAGGCGGAGGTAGCGATTGGCATTGACTTTATACCACAGAAATTGAATTTCAAATACCTCGGATCCATCATTCAAATGGATGAAAATATCGATGACAATATATTACATCGTATTAGATATGGGTTAACTAAATGGTGGAGTGCATCAGGTATTTTATGTGATAAAAAGGTCCCCATAAAACTCAAAGGGAGGTTCTATAAAATGGCGATTGGCCTACCTTGCTATATAGGGTAGAATGTTGGCCAACTAAACATAGACATACGAGATAGTTAGTAGTAGCAGAAATGCGTATGCCTAGGTGGATGTGTGGCATTACCATAAGAGATAAGGTACGGAATCGGGTAGTAAGAGAGAGACTACAGGTGGCAAGTATTGTAGACAAGATGAGAGAGACAAGGCTTAGGTAATTTGGACATGTACACAAGATGCCCTCTAATGCTCCGGTATGACGTGGGGAGATAATAGACCTGAGTGGCTATAAGAGGAGGAGGGGAAAGCCTTACAAGACCTGGAGGACAGTGATCAAGAAAAATATGTTAGAATTGACCCTTACTGAGGAAGTTGCTAGAAGTAGGAAAGTCTGGCGTAATATGATAAGGGTAAACGACACACGTATCACATAGGAAATTCAACCAAATGCTGGGGAAAGATTCCCGCAATGGACCCTAAATCTTAGGATAGTCATATCCTTAGGGCCACTCAGTGAAGACCCCTAGTGCGCCTAGCGACGAAAAGAATTGGTCTTTACAAGGTGTAAGGTATTGACAGATCGGGTTATACATCAGGTATGTCTTCGTCTTTTTTTGGAATTCTATATACCTAATTTTTCGGCATCCTAGTTTTTTACTTATTCACTTATTTCTTGTGTCATGCATCATTATTTTGCATGTCACATCTGCATGTGGGTCTACTGGAAACAACCTCTCTACTATGTAGAGGTAAGGCTGCATACTATCAAACCTCTCTAGACCCTGCTTCACTGCGAGATTTCAGACTAAGTGTGATAATGATGATGATGATGAAGTGTTAGATCATTATAATTTGATTTTTGGAATGATTCGTTTGACTTTTAACATGTTTATTCGACATTCAAATTGTTTCCTTTACATTATTAATTTAATTTTTGTATACGTCTTTATTTATTTTACAAATAAATTGAGGAAAGTTCAAGTACACTTGATAATTCAGTCACTTCAAGAAGATTTGATGATGTAACTTGGGTTCATGCTAAATTAGTTCATGGAATAAAAAATCATACCATTTGTTTATATCGTAATGAGAATTTGAAAGGAGAGAGAATCGTCGTATTAAAGAAGAATTTAGTTGGGATAAAGGAGATATGAAGCTTTGTACAAAAGTGATTCATGATGTGAAATAACAAATGAATACTTTGTTTGAAGAGGATTAACGCGAGAAAAATATAATTCAAAGATTGAACTAAGAAACTAGTGATGAAAGTTCCTTTTGTGGTGGTCACAATGATTGTGAGAATGTTAAAGATGGTATTTCTACCCAACAAAAAATGAATGTTACACTTAATGTAGGAAAAAAAAAGAATAAAAACAGTTTAGCTTTTTTACACCATGAATAACTCTTAGAGCTCATCTTCCAATTCGCAATGTCTTACAATTTAAAGAAGTAGCTCATAATGTGAACATGATAATGACTAAATGATGCGATGATTCATTCAATATTGTTTAGTCTTATTGTTACTTGCCTATAGTGGATATTATTACCTCTTATGGAGTGAATGAAGATAGGCTAAAAAATATTATTCAATTCATTACCAACAATGATTATGCTTACAAAGCAGCTAGAAAAGATTACAAAGCAAATAATTTTTTTTACATTAGACTCCTTGTACTGCATATTGCATTGACTTGATATTAAAAAATATATGAGATGCTAGATATTTTCCGATCACTAATAAGATTGTACAATAAGTAAAAAAGGTGACAAAGTTCATCTATAATCGTGCATAGGTTGAGGAACGTATCGAGAGATTATTGGTTTTGGTTAGACAATGTGTGGTTAGTAAATAAGGATCGGTTTTTTAAGAATATATCACCAAATATTCAATATGATTCCGCAAGATCTAGTTTTGTTCAACTAAGAGGTCGAAAAGATTGAGAAAAATCGATCATTCATAACCACTGATGAAGGATTCCTCGAAAAGTTAAGGATTAGTAATCTTTTTTTAGAAATCGAATGGATTTGGTCTTATACATGAGGAAGGTAATCAAAAAAGAAAGAAGGTGAGTTCTTCTTTCTTTTATTACTTAGGAGTCGTGCAAGATGAAAGTTTCATGCAAGGTTTTGACAAAGTTTATCTATAATCGCGCATAAGTCCTAATTTAATAAGAAAGGATTTTACCAATGGTAGGGATTTGTGTCATCATGTGATTACAAGAGTTGCAAATAGTTTCTTATCACTTTAGTGTTTTGTTCTAATGAAGAAGGAGTTGAGGCAGATGTTTACAATTGATAAGTGAGCTACATCTCAAAAAGTTAGGTATAATGTTTGGATTGGAGGTTTCTAAAATTATACTTAACGATAATGAATTTTGATCTCAATGTAAATTTTTCATCCAAGTTTACGAGCCTTTGATGAGAGTACTTCATCTAACTAATAGTAATGTGAAGGCAATAATAAGTTACTTTATGATACCATTGAGAGTTCAAAAGAAGCAATTAAGACCATATAAAAAAAATAGATATTCTTTATACACATCTTATCTTGCAGTTATCAATGAGAGATAGAAGTGATATCTTTACTCTCTATTATATTTAGCAATTGTTATTCGTAAAAAAGAAAAACTTAATTCAGGTATATATATTTTCACTTTTGTTACATGTTAAAAATTAATCATCGTTTTTTTTATAAATCAGTAAATTTTATAAAGAATTAAAGGATATGAACAACACAAGAGATTATCGGGATGTAATCTCTTAACATACAAAATACATGAGGAAGTTCACTCACAAGGCTTCCTTACCATTATACTCCTCTCCAATTGCCTACCATAACACTTTAAACCAGTAGTCGACCAGCAGTTGTTTACAATTAGACACAAGCACACAAGAAACCGCAACATGTCAACACATCAATCAACAGCCTAGGACTAAACCATAATCAATTCAAGTAAAACGCTTGACAGGCAGCAACCAACTGACAACTTTGTCTCTTGAGTGTCGCCAGCAGGGGATTCCATAGGATAAGTTGCTATAAATCAAATTTGCCTATCAAAGTTTCGTGTTTCCTGAGAAGCCTTCGGATAGGTTGTTGTTCTCTTTGGCTATGTGCCCATCCGTGAAGAACAGTTGCTATGAAAAGGCGTATACCACATCCGAAGAACACAACAATCTGCATCACAATGTTAGTGCATTAATGATTTAATTACCTGTCAATGTGTTGGGGTTGAGAAGCTCCAGAACTTGGAAGATCACCCTGGCTTATAAATTCTCCACCTCCATGGCTACATCTTTAAATATTTTTGAGTTCCTTTCGGACTAAATAGGGTATACAGTCGTAGACAGTAGAATAGGAAATAGGTTATTGGGTGGAGATGTATGGTGAAACCAGTTGAGGATAGATTGAAGGCTTGAAGAGTTGGGAAGGAGGATTTGGAAGTAGTTGAGACAATGGGTCCATGCTAAAGTAGAGAAAGTGCATTTAAAAAACAAGTGCTCAGTGGATTCAAGATCCGAAAAACATAGGGAGCAATGCTTAGGAGTATAGAGAAATAGAAGTTTATCCCTTGTTTGAAGTTTGTTAAGGATTGCTAACCAAAGAATGAAAGAACATCTTGGGCTACACTTTTTGAAACAAACCAAATTGTGCCAAAATACTTGCTGGGTTAGGGGTCTCAAAAGTTTATAAGTTGATCCAATGGTGTATTTTTTGAAGGGCTAAGTAACCATTCAAAATAATTTAGGGAACTATTTGGTTGGTACTGAAGGGGTTCAAATTTTCCAATGATTGCTATAGGAAGATCCTGCCATTGCCACTCATTATTTTTGATAATTTCCAAAATTGTCGCTGTCATAGGCAAACTTGACTCATTTATCTCCCTCGGTGATAAGAAGTTCTTCAGGATTCCCCTCGGATGCCAAAGGTCCTGCCATAAGAGTGTGGAATGACCATTGTCTATCCTAAATCTAAATTAGGTGGACAATTTATCCCTCACATTTAAGAGTTTCCTCCAACTCCAAGAACTACTATTGGTTGGTTGTGCATTCCAAAAATTTTTCCTTTTCAATATGATCATGTGCACCCATTTAACCCACAGAGCCTCTCTATCATAAAACAAATACCATATCCTCTTTCCTAGTAAGATAAGGTTCTAGGTTGGCAAATGTTTGATCCCTAACCCCCTTCCCTTTTTGGCTTAGTAAGGTCATCCCATTTAACTTTGGATTGACAGTGGATATCTACCCTCCTAGACCAAAGAAAATTCCTAAGTTGAGCTTCAATTTCCTTAATGACAGATGAAGGGAGAACAAAGTGAGAAGCCCAATACATTTGGAAAGAAGAAAGGACATATATCACTAATTGTAATCTACCCGCATAAGATAGGTTCTTGTGAGTCCATTTGTTAACTCTCACATAAATCTTGTCCAATAAGGGTAAGCACTCTCTCCTCGATAACCTACCTATAATGAGAGGGACTCCTAAGTACTTAATGGGGAGAGATCCTTTCCTAAGGCCTAACATTAGTTCCATTTGATCGGATAAGTGATCTATGTCATAAGATAGGAAAAACTGACTCTTGGAAGGATTCATATCCATTCCTAAAAATCTAGAAAAGGATTTTAGACAATTAAACAAGGTTTGAGTTGAACCTATGTCAGTATGACAAAATAAGAGTAGATCATCAGCGAATAAGAGTGGGTGAGATTAAGGGTTTTGCATCTCTAGTGGTATTTGAAGGAAGGACTTTGAATTATGCAATCATTCAAGCTTCTGGAGAAAACTTCCATACAGATAATAAAAAGGAATGGTGATAAAGGATCACCTTGTCTCAGTCCTGATTTGCCTTTGAAAAAATTGGAAGGTGATCTATTGATCAGAATGGAGTACGAAGGGGATGAAATGCACTTTTGGATTCAAGCTATGAACTTCGGAGGAAGACCTATAGCTTCTAAAGTAGTGATAAGGAAATCCCAATGGATGGAGTCATAAGCTTTTTGGAGGTTAATTTTGAAAGCACATCGCTTCTGATTAGTGGAAAAGTGGTAGTTCTTAAGAATTTCTTGGGCCAACAAGATGTTGTCCCCAATTCTTCGATCCTTAATGAAGGCATTTTGGTTAGGACTAATAATGTGAGGAAGAATTTCTAGAATCCTATTGGCAATGATCTTTTCTACCACCTTGTAAAGCATGTTGCAACAAGAGATATGTCTCTAATCTACCACTGTGGATGGGTGAGCTGTTTTAGAAATGAGAGTAATGAAGGTACAATTAATCTCTTTCAGAAGTTTTCCATGTTGGAAGAAATCTTAGATAGCTCTGGTGATATCTCCCCCAATAATGTGTCAAGTTTGATTAAAGAAAAATTCATTAAAGCCGTCTTGGCTAGGAGCCTTATTAGGGTTGAAAGAATTGAACACCTCTCTAATCTCTTGACCTGAAACTTTAGCTATAAGAGAGTGAGAGAGGTTTTCAGGTAAGGCTTGAGGAAATAGATTGACCACCAAGTCCTTAGAAGAAGGAAGGAACTTTTGGCTACCTATAGAACTTTGAAAGAAGTTAAGGAATTGATCATTTATCTCTTCATTCCCAACTATCCTTCTCCCATTACCTACTATGATAGAATGAATGTTGTTGCTGTTTCTGTTAGCAATGAGGGATTTATGGAAAAAGCTGGTATTTCTATCCCCTTACTTTAACCACTTGATCCTAGATGCCTGTCTAAAGAAGGACTCTTGATTGTCCAAAGCTCTAATGAATTCATGAATGGCCTCTGCTTCCTTAGCAAGCAACATATTCGACTTAGGCAAATGCCTCAATTGACCTTGAATGACATTAAGATTCTCGTCACAATTCTGGACTCTAACATTAACATCTCCAATATGTCCAGAATTAAGAGCTTTGAGGGCTTGTTTGACCAGTCTGGTAACTACAAAAAACATAGGAGACCCCTGAATAGGAGAGGACCAGGCTTCCTCAACTAGTTGAAGAAAAATTGGTTGGGATGAAAGAAAATTGGAGAATCTAAAAGGAGAGGCTCTTTTCTGTATGGAATAACCGAATCTGACCTCTACTGGGGAATGATCTGAAATGTGCGGATAATGAATGACACTATACAATTTAGGAAAATTTGAACTCCAAGCTGAATTAATGAGAGTCCTGTCTAACTTCCTAGCAACATAACTATCTCCACTTTCTTTGTTATTCCAAGTGAAACAAGGACCATTGGAGTTGAGGTCAAAAAATTAATTACTATCAACACATTGCCTAAAGTCACTCACACCTGTGAGAGTAGAGTGACTAAGAGGATCTGCTTCATGCGAGAAGAGAATAACATTAAAATCTCTCGCAATTATCCAAGGCATAGAGGACACGGTGAGTCTAAAATTTGATAGATGTGTCTAAAGGTTCTTCCTATAATTTAGGTTGTTAGACCCATAAACATAAGTAACTAAGAGAGGAGGATCATTAGTTATGGGAGTCAACTCTACATGCACCAACTGATCAGTAGAACTTAGGATTTTGAAGAGGTAACTTTCCAAGTTCCAAGCTAACATTATTCTGGCATTAGGGAAACATTCTAAATTACTGTAAAAAGTCCGCCTAGGCAACAGGGAGGAGCAAACCTTATTCAAATAAGGAGGAGACCTAATCCTAGATTCAAGCAAACACACAAAAGCCATAGACAGGCTCTTAAGACAAGCATGTACAACTAACTATTTTTTGGGGTTATTCAGCCCCCTAACATTCCAAAAGACAAAATCCATAATTCTATAACAGAAAGTAACTCCTATTTTTGTTTTTTCCTAGATTTCCTACCTTTTTTCAAGGTAAACTACCTTATTTGGTTGGACCTCTTTGCCTTTCCTCAACTAATGATGTTCACCAGTTTTAAAAACTCTCCTTGTCGGGGCCCATTCCTTTTTCTGTAGACTTTGGCCAGGCCTCTATTCATAATCTATTCGTATCTCTTTTAAAATTCTCTCCCCATCTTCATTATATGTAGCGAGTTGAAAGGAGGCAGGCCAGCTTTTTTGTAATTCCATTTCTATACACATCCTAACATACATAATCCGAGCCATCTTAGCAGTATGTGAATCTATTAGGAGTGGGTGACCAACCGCACTAGCAATTCGACCCAGCCCTTCGATGGTCCAGTACTTAACCGGGATGTTATAAAATCTTGCCCACACTGGGGCACACCTCACTACCTCCTGTTCTCTTCCATTCAAACTCTACTTCTTCAGAAATAAGGGTTTGCTTTGGATGTGCCAAGGGCCCTTTTCTAGTACTGACATTACTCCTAACTTAGATTCAAATTTGAACAAAAATTTGTTGGAACTGTTTATTAAAATCTCCTTCAAACCATACTTTGACCAGGATTTATTCAAAGCTCGTTGTACAACAGGGAAAGCAGGTCGCTTATTGATGAAGAACCCAATCAGTGTGAACCGGAAGTTTGAAGCTCCTTGCTTGGCTAACTTTGGAGGAGGGATAACGAAAATATGATTTTCTTTGATCTCCGGTGGGTAATAAGTTAAAGCGGTGTCGATTGAAGGTTTTGACATCCCATTTGCGACCACCGACTTCTAGGGTTTGGTAATCCCATTTACCTCCTTAACAGGATTAGCTTCGGCTGTAGTTGTCATGTGTGATGCACCTTGGCATTCGACGCCTAGGGATGTAGATTCGGTCTGAGACGGTTTAAAGGGGGGTTTTTGGAGGGGTTGTGAAGCCGAGGATGTTAGGAAGGTGTGTGGGTTGGTGTTTTGGTTGTGATTTAGGTTTCGATTGGGGACATATGGGGCTTTGAGGTGTGGCTGCGATTCAAGAAGGGGTAGAGGAGACAGAGGGGATCGGGGTAGGGAGATGAAGCCATGGAGAGGGGAATCGGTGCCGGGGATCTCCAAAGTTCTGGAAGCTCTTACGCCTTTATCGCACGCTCTCGTTCATCTCTTGTTCTCTGATCGTTAATCAATCATCGTTTTATTTTGTTTATAATATTGTTTTACAGTTTCTTAGTGGGACAAATTTGAAAGTGATGTTCCAAAATTGTAAAGGTTTGGAAATTGAATTCTAAGTCAATGTGTGAGTGCTATGGGGTGTAAAAAGAATTTGGGTATATTTGAATTCATCAATTCCAAAAAAATGAATAGATCGGAACACAAAAAATTAAACCAGTTGATCTTTGCTCAATATAATTTAAAGTTTCTATAAAGTTATGTTATTATCATTATTAAGTTGAATATAAATTTTTAATTTCTTAATAATTTAATTTAATTTATTTACTAAGATTTTTAATAGAACAAGCAGTTTTGTAGATTTAATTTGCCTTGACTATAACAATCTTTTGACGGATTTAATTTCTGAAAAATTGAGTTTAATAGATGAGGGTGATTTAGAAGATAATATTGGACTAAAAAGTATTGACATGTCATTGGTGCAAGGAACTTGAATGATGGTGATGATGAGGCTCTTTTTAATGATGATGATTTTGTATCAAATGATAATTAAGGTCAATACAATTTAAGCAAATATTTGATCTAATGAAGTTCTAATTATTTTATTTCTTATCTTTTTTTAATTTCACTTGTATTTGATGCACATGTTAAGTTTTACATATACAATATAAATATAATTACAAATGTTTTTGTTTTAAGTTTCACCTCTAATTAATTGTTTCCTCGACACAAACTCTTTTTGTAACAGTTAGAGAGTCATGAAACTTTATTTTTTATTTGATGTAATTATTATTTATTATATGATGAAATTGTAACATTTATGTACTTTGTATTATCATTAATTTTATATTTGTATAATGATTAAATGATAAAATTTTATATTAATTTTTGTTATTATTTATATGTGAAATATATGAAAAGTAATATTAATAAAAATACATAGTTTGTTATTATTTTAAAATTTTATTATTATGATCTTGAAAAACGCAGTTGATGTAAAATTATAAATTTTATAGTACAACATATTAAGGGACTATTTAGTAGTTTAAAATAATTCAAGACTATTTTATGGTTTAAAAAAATTACTCAAAGTAGTACTTAAAATTGACGGCATATCACTACAATACTGTACTATAACTCAATTCTATACTTGTACTATTACAATATTAATAACAATGGTTCAGATATGTCGTATTATAATTTATGAATCCATCTCCAAACTCGAAACTTGCTTGCTAGTTTATAGCTCACTGTGTGTTGCCCTAGACTTTAAATATTTAATTCTAAGATAAATATGCACACACGAAATAATTACAATGAAGTAATTTTTATTTTTAATAAATTATTTAATTTAAAACTAAACCTAGATTAAGCCGAACTCGATCATTTTAATTTGAAATCGGGATGAGATTGAGGGTGTGCTTGGTTTACTTTGAAAAATGGTAATAAGATTTATAATGAGTATAATATAGCTTTCGTTACTCGTTTGGGTCGAGGAACATTCAAGCCTGTCTATAGGTCCTTCAGGCTTCCAAATTTCATCGGTTTGCTTGCAATTCTGGGCTATGATATGTAACACACGACTTCGAACAAAACTAGGTAATGCTTGATCGCAGGTACTATACTTGAATGATTTGAACGGCTAATCTCTCCAAATCCTAGGAGAGTAGATCCATACTGGATAACAATTTTCAGGTGACGTGCACCATCGATCAAAATGGATAGATCTTAGCCTTATCTTCAGATTGAAAATGCAATTTGATCTAAAATGTGTATTAGGGATCAGTTTCTGCAGTTAGTTCGACCCGGCCCGGATTGATTAAGAGGAGAGGATGTCTTCTCTTTTTCATTCTTTTTCTATTTCTTTTCCCTGAAAGTGTTATTGTATCTGCAACCTGAATCTACTGCTTGAGAGAAAGTCAAAGAGGAGAGAGAGAGGGGGGGAAGAAGAAGAAGAGAAAGGAGTGGGTTGGTTGGTATGTGGAGAAGAAGATGAAACAGGCTTACAAGCTAACACTGGTATTATGTGGAGTTTGGATTTTCAGTCTTCTCTATGGAGAAATGTTTGCTTATTGGTTGCCTTCCCTATACTCTTGTTCATGGCCTCATCTTCTTCCTTCTTCTAAGGTAAAACAAAACTTCCTTCTTTGACTTATTACTACTCAGATCTCATCTTCCCTTGTTATCTCCTCCATTTACTCTCTAATTCACTCTACACATCGTACTCTAGGCTGCGAACACTGGAAAGTTGTATTCATTTTGTCAAGAAATGAGTGATTTTGTATGCTGTGATCACTCCAGCTTTTTGTTCATTTGTTTCAGGAAAATGGTTTTATGCATTCTAATAAGTATGTGAAAGTTGCTGTCCTAGCAGACCCACAGGTGAATACTTTAGTGTCAAACATTATTTTGGGTTCTTCATACTTCAACTTTAATTCACTATTCCTGGTTATTGTGTGTTTTCTTTTGGCAGCTTATGGACAAAACTTCCCTTCCTCTTCCACCAAAATCCCTCTCTTTGGAGCTTGTACAGTTCTATACTGACCTATACATGCGTAGGGCCTTCTTTGCATCAATCCTGCCTTGCAAACCCGATGTTATAGTTTTTCTGGGGGATTATTTTGATGGTGGCCCTTATTTAAATGATGAACAGTAAGAGTTTGAAACTTTCCATTTTCTAAAATAATGGCAGCCCTCTTCTTTACACATGCATTTCACATTCTCGTTCTGCTTCTATATCTCAGATTATCAGGGATTGCCAGTCCTGGCTATTTCCAATCTGAAAAGTTTTCCTTTTGCAATCTCTCAGTCTCTCTTTAATTGATTTTTCTTTCTTTTGTTTATGTATTTGACTATTTACGGCTGCAAGATGGAGGGAATCTCTTGAGCGCTTTAGGCATATTTTTGGTCTAGATTCAGGAGGAAAAATTGCTGATATCCCAGTTTATTTTATTCCTGGAAACCATGACATTGGCTATGAGAGTGTCTATTCTCATTTACCACAGGTATCATTTATAGCTTCTTTCTTTCCTCATTATATTTTTCAGAATGATCTGTGGTTTATATCTTAGGCTATACTTCTACATTCATACAGGTTATGCAACGTTATGAAAAAGAATTTGGGGTCAGAAACTATAGATTTACAGTTGGAAAAGTTGAGTTCGTTGCGATTGATGCTCAGACTCTAGATGGTAAGAAAAAACTAATTCTGTTACTTACTAAATTGAACAATAATGCAATACGTCTCTGCGTTGGTTATCTATAAACTTGAACATCTGCCAAAAGGGAAGCAAAAGCTATCCATTTTCAGATGTCTGCATATACGTCCATGTTCCCTTGTTTAGGAGTTCACTGTGAGAAAATTGTTCCTTGTTAGTTATTTTGAGAATGTTAAATATGTTAAACCTGATATAGTTATTTCATGTTTTGGAAAAAAGGAATCATTGATTTTGTAGTTGTGTCTTTTCCAGGAAATCGGCAAGGAACTTTCTCTTCCGTAACTTGGGATTTTATAAAAAATGTTTCTAGTGGTACATCATATTCGCTTATCACTTTTTTTTTCTTGTAAAACTATTCATCTTCATTACTAATTTTTTTTACCCCAACTCGTTTGCTAGACACGCAATCTATCCCAAGGGTTTTGTTGACTCATATTCCATTGTTTCGGCAAGATAATGCTTATTGTGGTCCTCATCGCTGCTCTCCAATTATTAATCAGGTATTCATATGCCTATATATTATCTGGTTTTCATTTTGAAAAATAGAAAGTTTTCCAATTTCTTTGCTGCAATAATTTTCCTCATCTCCTTTATAAATTTTACTTGCAATGATCTTATAAATGTCTATGGCTGTGGTGGAGAGATCATTCAATTCAAACGTTTAACTTGTTAGATTCTCATCTAAGAATGAATCTTAACAACCATAAAATTCATTAGCTAGACTCAAAGATGTTAGTACTTTA
The DNA here is from genome assembly GCA_025504915.1 of Erythroxylum reticulatum. Classification (NCBI taxonomy): domain Eukaryota; kingdom Viridiplantae; phylum Streptophyta; class Magnoliopsida; order Malpighiales; family Erythroxylaceae; genus Erythroxylum; species Erythroxylum reticulatum. The sequence goes on from JANSVA010000217.1 coordinate 3,289,050, forward strand.
TGGAGAACTTATTAATATCTTCTCAATGGTCAAACAACTTCAGTAGGAACTATCATCATACGAGAACTTAATTATCGATTGTTAAGTTGTTAGTTTTTGAAATGACCTTCAAGACTTTTTTCTTTACCCTTATGTACAGAGAATCCTACGTTCTGCTCAGAGTCAGGAAGTAAGGTAAGCTTCTGTTCCTATTTGAATATGCCCAATAGAGTGGAATCAATTTCTGGAATGTGATTGTGAGTATTTATTTTTGTTTGATGGATGGTTCAATGATGCAGGTACCAGAATTATGTCTCAGAGGAATCTTCAGTCAGCTTGCTCGATCTGATTAGACCTGTTAAGTGACTTTCACATCTGATTTCTTTAGTAATGAAGTGCCTACTTTTCTTCCACTTTGATGTCAATTCAACCATAGTTGTCTGCAAGGGCTATTTCATCTTCAAGCATTGAACACATAGATCAAAGTTTCTTGTACAAGCACCCTCAAAAGCACTTCCATGCTTAATTCATTTTATGTTACTGTACCTATAGAAATTTCTGATCTGGAAGAAACTGAAAATCTAGCAAAAGTTGATTCATGAATAGAATAACTTGTGTAATACCTGATGGATGTTTGTAGTGAAATACCACTCCATTGAAGGTTCAATAACATGCACGTTTACTAGCATTCTTTGGGCCTGTAACAAGCATATGTATACATGTACGCATACCAATAGTCTGGAGGTAGTGATTTTCCTAACAATATGACTACTGGTTTCTGCAGATACTTGTTTTATCAGGTCATGATCATGATCAGTGTGCAGTGACCCATGAGGCAAGACATAAGCCTGTTCCAGAGGTAAGCATAGCATATTATAGTCGCGTAAAGGATATCTGAGGTAATGACATTGAATTGATAATAGTATGCAGCTCACTTTGGGGACCATAAGTTGGCAGCAAGGGAATTTGTATCCATCTTTCATGCTTTTATCTGCTATTGACTCTGAAAATGCAAGCGTATCCACTCCAGAAGAAGCTGTCATGACTCAGCTGTGCTTTCTTCCAATGCAAACACACATTTACATATGGTAATTCTCCTGCATAATGAGTAATGTTAAGCAAAATTATAATTCTCCAAATCTTTTGATGGGTTTCAGCTTGATGGCTGCCTGTAATTTCTAAGAAAACGTGTATTTAGTTTGCTCCTCAGAAATGCAAATACTGAAATTTCAGGTATCTTTCACTCTTTTGTCTTACCATTTTGGCTCTCCTCTTCTGGCCGACAAGTGGCATCAATTTCGAGCCCTGCTTTTGTGGCTTAAGGGCGTGCATCAAACAATGGTGTAGTATGTTCACACAGGCTACAAAAGAGAAAAACGAGGATGACGATTGTGAGTACGAGATGATCTGGGATGCTGAAGGATCAATGCATCTAGTGAAGAAGCCACGAGAAACCCCTAAATCGCAACAATCTGGTGGATCATCAATCGAAAGGTGCGTCCCCATTACCTTTCCCTAACATCTGGTCACTAAGTGTGATACTTGGATAATGCTCTCATGCTATAATTTTCAATAACAGGGGCAATGCTGTTATGAGGCCAAAAAGAAATGTTCAGCAGGAAACAGAGGTGTCAATGAACATAGACATGAGTGCAGATGTTGGATATGATACAACTACAAGATTACGACATAGAGCGGGCAAATCAAAGACAAAGATCATCGTCCACAGATTACTTAGGACATTCCAAATGCTTACCATCATCGCTGCAGTGAATGTACCTCTTTACATGATGATGCTGTTCAAGGATTGGGTTAACAAGTGACATTGGAATTGGGTATCCGACCAAAAGATCTTGCTTCCTAACCTTGATGAATTTTGAGGTTTTGGTGGAAGTAATCCTTTAGATGACAGCATTAAAGAACCCTACTACGTTCTATAGACTTAACAGAAGTTTTGAAGACCTTCTAAATTAATCGAAGGTGAAATATGCAGACTTTATACATTTGTTTATAGATATAATTTAGTATTTAGTTAAATTATATTTAAATAATAATAATTGGCTCAAAGTATCAATACTTTGATATAATTATATTCTTTATTTTTAATAATTTTTTATTTGAACTTAAAAAATATAACTTAACTTACCAAATTTATCTAGTACTTATGTAATTGACCAATTGACATTATCTCATAATTACAAGTTTGCAAGTAAGCATATTGGATTAGGACCTTGTTGTAGAATTATTAGTATTAATAGAAACAATCACTAATATTAATAATTTGAAAACTTAAAAAAAATCTAAGATTTTAATGTTTTTAAATCTTTTGTTTTAGAAAAAAGTTTATTTAAAACTTGATTAAAAAATAAAGCAAATTAAACTAATTAAATCAATCTCAAATTAATAATTTATTATAATTATATAAAATTATAACTTTAATTTGATTGATATAATTATCTTGAATTATTAATTTAATTAATTCGAATTAGATTTAAGAGTTGAGTTGAAACTAATAATTTGTTCTAAACATCTTAAATTATTAATTTAATTAATTTGGATCAAATTTAAAAATCGAGTTGAAACTAATAATTTATTATAATTTTGTTAAATTATTAATTTAATTTAAATTTAGATCAAATTTAATTAATTTAAATAAGATGAGTAGATATGAATTATTATTGATATTTAATTAGTTTATATATAATATTCATAAATTATGTATTTTTTGAGAAATTAAAAATTATAAAAATTATAAAGTTTTTCCAAAATTATTTAAATTAGAAAAAAGTTTGTTATAATTAAAAATTTAATTTTCAAGTCTCTAAAGTCTAATTTATTCAAATAAAATTTAAATTTATAAACATTTCTTCTACTTTTTAACATCATTTTCCTTAAAAATATCCCATCGGAGCTAAAGTCTTTGGGACGATCATTGGAACACAGAATTCTAAGAATTACAAGTGCAGACAGATTTCGATTGGTTGCTAAACCTTGGAGTCCACAAGTTTGGAGAAATAGTGTTTTCTCCTAAAGTATACGTCTGGGAAAAGCATTGCCCGTTGAGTTCAAACACTAACAACTAAATCCTCCAATACCATCTTCGTTCAGAGATGGATTCTTGGTCCTCGTAATCTCTTTTTCTCTCTCTTTGTGCTTTTAAATTTCCTATTTGTTTGCGTTTGATTTCTGGTAAGATCTGTGATGACCTCCTTTTTGTTCCTCATCCTTCTTTCTATTTTTCTTCTTTTCAGAGCGTGTGTGATTGAATCGATGAATGTTCTATTTTGAAGTACTTGTTTTTCAATTTTGTTATAGATTGGAGGTTTTTGGGTTGTTTTTCTTTTTGCCTCCTGATCTTTTGTTATCGTTGGGGTTGCTCCGATGCTTGAATTTGTTGATTCACTGTTGGGAAATCTTATGGAATTCTGTGTTGTGGATAAAGCCCGGGTTACTAATTTTTGGCTAGATTTGGAGTTTTTGGGTGGATTTGTATTGATTTCACATGTTGTCGTCGTCAAAATGCCCATCTTTTTGTTCGGTTCTGAATTAACTTCGGTTACTTTTGTTCTTTTTAATCTATTCATGAGGTTTCTTCGCTGATTAACTAGCCTCAATTGGTTTTTCCTTGTATTGAGTAGCTACTATATTTGTGCAGTGGGCCAAAACCTTTGTCATTGCCATCAATTTACTCACTATGCTGATTGACGAAGAATGGGGAGTTTATGTCATAGCCTCATAGGGAATGGTCATCTTTAACTTAGTATTGCTTTGTGGAAGCACTAATTCTGCACCTGGAGCCATAGTTCGGTTGCTTGGGTGATGGAGCACCTTCCCGTCGAAGTCATTGGGAACATATTGTCTAAGCTGGGAGGTGCAAGGGATGTTGTGATAGCCTCTGCAACGTGTCGGAAGTGGCGAGAAGCTTGCCGTAAACATCTGCATACACTCTCATTTAATTCCAATGATTGGCCTGCTTATCATGATCTTACAGCCAGTCGACTTGAAATATTGATCACTCAAACAATTTTTCAGACCACTGGGTTGCAAGGTCTCTCCATTTTGATGGATGATGTGGATGACTTTGCAGCTTCAACAGTTACAGCTTGGCTCTTGTACACCCGGGAAACCTTACAACGATTATATTATAATGTTCGGACGACTCCAAATGTCAATATTCTTGAGATTTGTGGTAGGCAGAAGCTTGAAGTGTTGGCATTGTCCCATAATTCGATCACAGGGGTTGAACCCAATTTTCAGAGATTCCCTTGTCTGAAATCCCTTTCTTTGAGTTTTGTCAGTATCTCCGCACTTGATCTTAGTCTTCTGCTCACTGCATGCCCAAAAATTGAAATACTAGAACTTGTCAACCCAGACATTGCAATGTCTGATGCTCAGGTGACTGTTGAGCTGAGCAGTCCTACACTAAAGTGTATCTACGTAGAAGCAATCAGTTTGGATAAGTTTATATTGGAAGCAGATAGCATCGAGTGCTTGCACTTGAAAGATTGCGCCCTTGAACAATTTGAACTCGTTGGGAAGGGGACCTTGAAGCACTTTAAACTCGATGATGTTAGTGTTATACATCTAGATATTGGTGAGACGGCTGATAATCTTGAAATTGTAGATATCAGCAACTTCACAATTATTTGGCCAAAGTTCTACCAGATGATCTCAAAATCATCAAAGTTGAGAAAGCTTCGCCTTTGGGATGTGGCCTTCGATGATGAAGATGAGATTGTGGATTTGGAAACTATTGCTGTTTGTTTTCCTCAACTTACCCATCTTTCTTTGGGATACGACTTAAGGGATGGAGTTCTTCAGCATGGCTTACAAGGTTCTTCTAACTTGGAAAATGTGGTTGTCTTGGAGCTTGGGTGGACTGTAATTAATGATCTTTTCTCACACTGGATTGAGGGGCTGCTAAAACGGTGTCAAAATCTTAAGAAGTTGGTAATTCATGGAATTGTATCAGAGGCCAAAACCCATGAAGAATGTCAGATGTTGGCCAATTTCACTTCATCTATGGTTCGACTCATGAGAAAATACATGGATGTAGATTTGCAGTTTGAATATATATAGAATTTTCTATTGTTGTTTGGTTAAAAATTCAAGTTTCATTTCAATTTAGAGTTATATGAGGACAATATGCAGGTGCACTATTGTATCCTGAGATTACTTTCACGAGTTGTATAAACTGACATTGATGTCCGATCTTTTTTTGTTGAAATTTTCTGGAACCATGTTGATTAGTTTGTAATTTTTCTCAACTGCTGATGAAATGCTATTTTTGTTCTTCATCCTGATTTCTCTTTCTTTCTCTCAATCCTTGTTCGTATGCAACCATATGTATGCAACCATGTGGTTAGGCACCATGTTATGATCTTTGGGCTTATTCACTCTCATAGTATGATATGGGTTTAGCCTTTGGATGAATCTCATTTCTGGTTTTCTCTTTCACATAATTTATCTTCAGTTCACTTTATCTTTGAAATTTTGTTTTTTGCCATATATCTCCTAAAACGTTTCTAGTCAAATTGACTTTTGTGGTGGAAGATCTTAGCTTTGACCATTTAGAAATTTAGCATATAGCAGGTCAGCTTCGCTGTAGAAAATGACTTATTCCACATGCTGTCTTTATACATTTTAGAATATTAATATCTGGATAAGCTCCTAATTTTCCCTTCATTTGAGATTTTTCCATGTAGTTTAATTTCTCAGAATTGGCTCAGCTAGAAGGAAGGTCAATCCGTTGCTGCAACTTGCAACTGCACTGTGTTGCAGTTGCACTTTGATCAGTTTACATTTCTGGCAGGCAGCTTATTCTCTACCAGGGACACTCATGCTGGTAGTATATAATCTCTTACTGATTCATTTTACTCAATATTTGAATTATGAGTATTGGGTAAAATTCTTGGATGTTGCCGGCAAGAATGAGAGACTGTTTCCTTTATTCTAAATATTGTTCAAACTCGAAAGTGTTAACTATCTGGTAACCAATAACCTCTCTCCTTCCCGTATGCTATAGCATTTGATAAACTATATCAAACAGCTAGGATTATATGCCAGATGTTGTGAACTGCATTTGTTTTTGCTTAATGTTGTTATATTAGTCTTTTATAGATTTATCCAAATAATACTCTGCTCCTGGATGATGAAGTGACACTTACCTTGCTTGAGTTTTACCTGGTCAATTAGGATGGAGAAATTTTCTTGAATTTTTTAAATTTCCAATTTTCTCTGATACTGCATTGAATTAGTTGGAGAAAGACCTTGTTTTGTGTTGTAATCAAATGAGCTCATTGCCTGTGTGTGCTAAAAGGACTAAATGTAATATCACTTATTCGGGTTTTGATCAATGCTGGTATACAATAAGACAAAGAGTAGCCCTTAAACTTCTTGAGCTAAATACTCTCTTTTATGCAATTCTAAATGTATATTGTTTCACCGTCCATGATGGGTTCGTGAATCTTTTGCTAAAAGAGAAGATCTGTTCACTAGAAAACTTGAAGTTCCCTGGAGTAGGCCTTGTAAAATAGTGTCATCTCACATTAAAAAAAAGTACAGATCTTTGTTTTCTGTACATTCTTGAGATCTGAAATTAGGCAACCAATTCCTAGAAGAGAGAATAAGATCAATCTGTTCTATATTTGAAAAATAAATAAAATCGTATGCCTGAAGATGTGATAGAAACAAATTAAAATAGCTTCTACCTGCTTTCTTGGTACGGCTGGCTTTTGGAAAATATTCTACTTGTTTTAGAGCTACCTAATGCATGTTAAGCTAAACATTGTAGTCACTTTTAGCCCAGATTTGGCATCTGATATTATTATTGGTGGTTCATTTGGATGTTCTTGGCCCTGAGAAGAACAAAATTAAAATTTTAGTTTCAATGTGGGGAAAGCAATTATTTTGAAATGCAGATGATGCTTTCATAGGTACGGCTTTTGGAATTTCTGCTGTCTTGGAATGTAGTTACAATGTCAATTATGCAATTGAGGGGACCATTCAAAGCCTTTTTTCTTTTTATATGCGTGAAATTTGCAGTCATTATTTTTTGATAAACACTTAAATAAATTATCGAATATACGTAATAACTCCTACATAATCTGAAGAAATTACGTAATGAGTTAGCAGTTTAAAGCAGATTAGATTGATAAACATTGGTTCTAACATATTTCTACTTCTGATCAATCCTCTTCTTTCCCAGCTTAGACCCTTCACTCTTTGAGCTGGAAAGCACCCAAAAGAACCAACTTTCTATATTTGGACCCCTCGTTATAAACTGCTTTCTGTTGCTTGCTAGTGTTGTTCACCAAATGAGGACCTTGTGACCTATTAAATAAAAACCTTTCTTCCAAGTATTTTAAATTTTGTAAAATATGATCAGTGCCTTTACTCAATTATCTTGCAGACTTTCTTTAGTCTTTATTTGACTTATTGTAAGACCTCAATTATTCTCCGATTGAAGTTCATTGTTGTTTGCTAATAAATTCCAGAAAAGCTTTTCAGAATTCATCTGTAAAACGTGGCTGAATTTGCCACAACATTAGATTTATTTTGAGCAACTTTAACTAGAATAAGATGCAAGTTGTCATAATTGAATGTTTTAAAAACTGAACTTGTTCGGGTGATTTTAGAGTAAAATCTTTGAACCGAATAATTTTTTAATTCAGTTTTTAATTTTTTAATTTGATTTAATAATCTTTGTTGTTAAAAATCAATCAGTTTATTAATTAGTCGGTTTTTTTTGTAAACTTATCAATTTTTATAAATTGATTAATTTTTATTTAACATATTATTTTTTAATTATTTTTAAATTCGTTAATTTTTAACTAATTTTATGAAGGTTTAATACGAACTAATTTTTTTTAAAATTTTAACCCTCTTTATCTTAACAAAACATTAATTAAAACCTAACACTCTTTAGAATATACATTGCTTTTAAGAGTCAAGCAATGTCATAATCTAGTTAAAACCAAATTGACAGAGGCCATAATCATTACTAGGATCTGACCTAGACCATTCACCTTTCCAATTCTACTCCTATAGAAGATGCAAAGGGAGTCATAAAAGGAGTGATAGTTTTGAAGGAATGGCATAAGATCCATGGAATCTGTACACTCAGAAAAACAAAATCTTCCATATGAAGAGCACCCTTGTCAGGTTTTATCGGGAACAAAGGAATAGGCTTGAAATTCATTTTTACCTAATCCGTGAATGCTACCCCTCCCTCTCAATCCCTCTTTTATCTATCTCCAATCATTTGTATCATAAAAGAATAATTCATAAGGGAGTGGGGACATTACCTACAAAAGGTAGTAGAAGAGCATAACATAAAATGTAAGATAGTAAAGAGGGTGATTTAATTAGTATAATTTATTTTATATTTTATATTTAATTTTATGTAAGAGAATTAATTTTCAATTTAGTGATTTAGGAAATAACGGATAAAAATTAAAGATATATTGAATATATAAATGCCAATAAAATTAACCTTGTTATTGGAATTTGAATTATTAATTTTAGAAGTAATTAAGAATATATGAATTAAGAATTATTGCATATATTAAGTGTTTTATTTAAAAAAATACAAGTCCCAAATTTCATTATTATAAAAATAAAAAAATAATTATAAGATTATGGGTCCCTTACAAACACTTCCTTTTTTCCCTATTTCCTTCTATCTAAACCTCTTAATTGCAAAGGTTTAAAATCTACCATTGACTTTCCTTTAGGCTACACTCTACAACTAAGAGAGTAGTTTATAGGATTAGTAATCAAACTAGGGTTTGAGTTGAGGGCATTGACAACTCCTAAAACCATACCTAAACCTAATGGAAGGGAATAGGAGCATGATAATGAACAAATTAATAAAAAAAGAATCCTACTTTGCAATGAGGACCCTTTAGCCTGAAGACCTCAAAAGAACAGATTGCTATTATGGGAAAAAAGAATCTTAATGTGGCATGGTTTTAGGTGATGACAAGGAATGGATGTTGACCCTTCAACAAATAGGATAATACCAAACCAATCCATTTCAAAGAGCTTGGATTGATACTTAAACTGGGTTTTACTTATAATGTATCATTACTATAATGTTTTGGTAGGAAACTATGCAAATTTGAAGAAAATAAAATTTCTTCCCCCACCCACCTTCCCTTCCCTTCTCATCTCTAGTTTGATTGTATTTTCTTTAAGTTATGATTGGAGATTAGAAAAAAATATATGCTAATGGAGGAATTAAGCACCTAATTTCTAATGTAAGAAATCAATGAAATGGCAATATCAAACCACTTCTTTTATTCTTCAAACTTAGCCTTTAAGAAAAAGTTGAAACCTATTTCTTTCCAACATCAAAATAAGAGTACCTAATGATGAGCCCTTAAACGGTGAAAATGATTTTTATACGATCTTATGATTGAATTATTATGTATGTTTAAAATCATAAGATTAGAAACGATAAAACCAGTCTCTCTATCAATTAAGGATAATTGTTATCTCACAAAATTATATAATACATGTTAATACTCCATCATGTTGAAATATGCTAAAAAGGGTTTATTCCAAAATAATATATTTGATTAATTGAATTTTATACATTTATGTTGTTAATGTTGTGCTAGCAGTACAACTTCAATCCTCCAAACAGCTCCATAAAAAGGGCCAATGAGAAAGCACAGGCGGTTAGATGAAAGACAAGAAGAGTGGAGTAGGAGTCTGTCAGTGACTCCTCTGGTGGGATCCTCTTCCTTTTTCATTCTAAAAACATTTCTTTTGTTTTTACTTTCTTTGTTCATTTGTTTATTTTCAGCTACTTCAATTTTTGCTATGACCATTTAGTATACTAATCCTTAAAGAGTGACAGAGAGAGTTTGGGATGAGTTCCAGAATCTGATGAATATTTACTGAACAGAGCAGAGAGAAAGAAGCTGATAAGAAAAGAAGAAAGCAATTGAAAAGTAATCAATCAGGTTGGTTTTCTTCACACGGAAGGAGGGAGAGAGAGAGGAAAGCAAAGGCATAGATAAAGATCCCCATTTTAAGATCATAAAGTTTGTGAAGCCAAGGAGAGATATATCTGTGAAAAAGACTTGTCTTTTCTTCAACCTAGCTTTGACAAGAAGCTTTGATCTTCCTTCTCCTTGTGTTTCTAGAGCGCCTACTCCTTTTTCTTGCTTCCACTATTTGGGTATGGTTCAACCATATCTTCCTTTAAGATTCTATCTCTGTAGTGTTTATACTAATTCCTCTGCTTCTACATCTTTCTCAGGTTTCAGTTTCTTTGTTAGAGAAAGAAGAGAATGGCCTGAGAAAGGAGTGTTTGCATGGCGAGTCATCGAGTTGGAGAAACTGGTTTGTCAGACTCTGGTCCCTCTACTCACCATCATCTTCCCTATCCAGTTTTCCATGGAATGAACGCTACTACAAGTTTCATGTATGACAATCTTTGCTATTCTTATACCTCCCAAGTTCAGAACTTTTTGAGCGGTCTTTGAACTGGAATTGGTTTTGCTTCTCTAAATTTTTTGTCTTCTGAGTTGTTCTCTCGATGGCTGACATGGGTTAATCGAGTTTGTTGTCTCAGAAACCAAGAAGGCCCTAGTTTTGATTTTGGAGAGCTGGAAGAAGCAATTGTGCTTCAAGGAGCTAAGATAAGAAATGATGAAGCCAAAGCACGTATGTCCTTTTTCTTTTTTCTGTCTCCATTTTTTCTGACTTTTGACAAGTACAAAAAACTCTTCAAAAGAGCTGCGAGAGAGAGAGAGAGAGAGAGAGAGAGGTTTGAACACGTCTAAAGAAAGTGCGAGAGAGGTTTGAATACCTCCACAGAGCGGTACAGTAGAGGAGCTTACCATTTCAATATAGTAATGATTCTTGGGCAAGAGACTTGACTGGTGTTATCGAAACTTGACCTCCTTATCCATGTAACTGCAGGAAAACAGTAGCAAAGAGAGTCTTTAGTTCTTCTGGTGATCTTCTGAGATTTTGCTTTTGTTCATTATTGCAGCTTTGTTCACAGTAACAGGCAGACCTGCAGCGACTCTGGAAATGTTCCCTGCATGGCCAATTAGACTCCAGCATACCCCAAGAGTAGTAGTTTCTGAACCTTCTTTATCAAGCTTTGACCATTTGCTTTTTCTCTTTTGATTTGGGCACTTCAAGAACACCATCGATTTTAATGCCTTATGTATGATCAAAAACGAGTTTTTTCTCTTCTTGAATGGTAGATAATATTAACAAAGTACAGCGTATTTAGGTGGTTTTCATTACTTCTGAGGTAATTCTTGACTATCCAATCGAGAACTTTTGGTGGGGTTTACTGAAAAAAGAGATGTCCGTAATCAATTACAGGGAAGTTCAAAGTCGGGGGGAGAGAGTACTGACTCAGGATCAGCAGTAAACACTCTTTCAAGCAAAGCTGAAGTGCAGATAGAGCCAGAATCTCCTGTTAGTAAAAAGGCTTCTTCTTCTTCAGATCAACTTCAGGCTTTTGATCAGAAACTGCTACGACTTCAACAAGTAGTTGACATGGCGAGTGATGGCTCCAGAAGAGCTGAAGGAGTAGGACCCTCACAACTGAATCAATCACCTGCCAAATCCTCACAAGAAAAGGTTCTTAATAAATACTGTTTTCACTTAATTGTCTATCTACTCTCTCCCATGGATGTTGTCGGTGTATCTACAGTTGTGAGTGCTCCCGGAGTGATGCTTAGCTAAGCACCATTTCCTCTTAAA
>JANSVA010000217.1:3319904-3333523 GCA_025504915.1 Erythroxylum reticulatum
GTTCTTCATGGAGAGATTCTCCTTCTTCAATCTCTCGTTCTTTCTACATATTTTCACCCATTTTTCATACATTAATTCGTAAGCCTCGTAAATGTTCTCCATTTTATCACTTGACCCACTTTCATCACTGTCATAATATGAGATCGAGCTTTGAACTGAATATTTGCATTTTCTGAAAATTTCATATTTATTCACTTTTTCGTCTTCAATTACCTCCTTCTCGGTTGCTGTTAAACAAGTAACTGGACTTTTGTTGTACAAAATAACTAACGCATCATTATTCACAACTTATTCTTCACTTCCGAATTGGTTATCACTCCAAATGCTCGTATAGGATTTTCCTTTTCTCTTCTTCATAGTATTAGCACACTCCACTTGAACATGTTCGAAACTTTGACACTTATGACATTGAATTATCTTTGCCTTTCTTTCTTCCTTTTGAGTTTTGGCTTGTTGATTGAAGTTGTTGTTCAATGAGCTCCTGCCTTTTGCCTCAACTCGAGTCTATCCTTTGTCATTCTCTTCAGCTACTTACTGAACTCTGGTGTTAATAGCTTTATCTCCTCGTTCTTGTTGGATTCATCTTCTAAGTCATTCACAACTTTACCAATCTCGACTTGCAATGCTAATCCTTTCTTCTTCTCTATCTTACCTCTTAAAAGATTCATCTTGAAATTTGTAAGGATTCCCATAACTTTTTCCAATGACAGATTATCAATGTCGTGGGCCTCCTCTATTGCTGCAATTTTTGGAATAAATCTTGGAGATAGCGATCTCAATATTTTCTTGACTAATTTCACATTGGAGTATTTCTTCCCCTTTTGATGAGCCTGATTTGCTATATCTCGCAATTTTTCATCAAAATCTCCAATAGTCTCATTCTCATCCATCTTTAGCTCTTTAAACTGCACAGCTAACATCTGTAGTTTTGATGCTATCACGAATTTTGACCGTTTATAAATAGTTTGCAAAGTGTCTCATGCTTCTTTTGCCTATTCACAAGCTGAAATCATTAAGAAGTGTCCTCCCTCATCAACAGCATTGAATATCGCATGCATTGCTTGTGAATTTTCGAGTGCACTTTCTTTTTCGACTCTTGTCCATTCAAATGGATCTTTCTGAACTGTCTCTCCTTTATCATCAGTGATCATCGGATGCATCCAGCCATGTACTACCAAATGCCAAGCTTTCACGCCCTGAGCTTGGATGAAGACTTTTATCCGTGATTTCCATACAGGATAATTGGACCCGTCCAATAGCGGTGGCTTGATAATTGATGCTCCTTCTCTTATGGCCATGTTCGTAAAACTAGGATCTGCACCAACTTGCTACCAAGCTCTGAATCGGTGATCTTGCTCTGATACCAATTGAAAAACTGTAGGGGGTAGTCGTTTCGCGAACTTTTCGATTCGTTTCTAGCAAACAAAGAAAATCAAATAAATTAAGAGAATAAAAAATAATTCACCATCGAAAATTTGGTAACGCAGTTCGGCACACCTTACCTACATTTGCGGGGCTCTCACCCAGCTTAATAACTTTCACCAAAGTATAATAGATTTATCCAAGGCTTTACTGAGCCGACACCACTCAACCCTTGACACTATCTCTCAACCTCACTTCTCGTGAAAGAATTTCATACCCAATAGTACGACCATCTCGTACTAATCTCGACAGAAGATTTATCTCAACAATCTATTAACGAAAGAACAATAAACAAATAATTCAAGTGATCAATCAACTAAGAACAAAACAATAATACACTTTGAGATAAAATAAAGACAACTTTCCAATGAGTTCCGCTCATCTGAAATAAATCTGGAAGTTGTCACAACAATAATGGGCTTATTCGCATAAACACCAACATGAAGCCAAAGCTGCACCGATAACACATTCACCAACCAACAAAAATCACCCACACACCTTTAGTTATATATACTGTCCCGGATCGATTGAAAATGCAAAAGTAGAAGTTAACTTCAAGATGTGTTATAATAACAGAGACTGCGTATAATGTCTCATACACCTTATACTCTTTATGCTCTTAGTTGATGCCCTCAATTATGGAATCCATCTGACACGTCCACAACAACCTTGATAAAACCAACACCAAATCCACGCAAAATCACTTCAGTCACATAGCAAGACGCTCTTCAATTCATGCCCACATAGCAAAACGCTACCTTCCAAATTAAAGAATATATGACAGACTTATTAAAGGCTAGGATCAACTCTGCATCAACTCTTCTCTATGTTTACGTGATAATCATGTAGGCAACAAGAACAGTGGCATTTATTGCTTCTTCTTTTTTTATCATATTCCAACAACGTTATCTGCACATTCAAAAGCACACGCATGATCTACACCACATCTTGCCAAGATACACATTAATTAGAAATAAATCTCTATCACAACTAAAAAGATTATTCCCAATATCTTTTTAAATTCAAGTCAAACTTCAATTAATATCTTATATGTCTAATATATCCTAACAGTTACGTTCCTTCAAATGTTACACACATATGGATACAAAGGCTTGTAGATGAATTCTTGACGCACGTGGTATTTTCAGAAACTAGTAACAGTTGGCCAAGGTTCCTACTCAAGGTCCAATCTAACGTCTCTCTGGTCCTTTTACCCTGTTATATGGCCGTGCACTTTGCTTCCCAGGTATCACATAAAGCTTGGGTGTTTCTATATCAATTCCTAGCTCCAACCATTCTATAAAAAAATTCCAATTTCCAACAACACCTTGCAGCAGAAAGCAATTACGTTTATTCTGCCATAACAATGCACCATATTTATCGGCAGATTCTCTCCCTCTGAACAGAGGAAGATTTATGTGAACATCATAAATGATAAATGCCTACTCAGCCAACCACCACAAACAAAACCAAGAATTATATTCACTTCAACCTTTCAAATGACTGATGTTTTACAACAAGTCTCTATGAGTCAATGTAATTACATGAACAACAGTATCAATGATCAAATAATCATGTGACGGAATTTGAAGTTCCGTTATGGATGTATGTGATCCAACGAAAAAGGTTCTTCTCCAAGCAGAAGTGCTCGTAAAACGGCCTCACATAAGCCAGCATAATGCACAATTAGATGCCCACCTCCAGGAACTTCATGATACCGAATCCAGGGTAGCTTTTTTGAAATAAATCTTTGAAGCTTAAATGGCACGACCCTATCTTCATAACCTTGCCAAATGTGAACAGAGCTTTCATTTCCAGGGAATGGGTTGCTTAGATCCGTTGGATCAAAGTCCCAGTCTCCAAAACTCGCCATAAAATCACCTCGGAGCGTATCAAAGACTTCTCTGTCTTGCAACTTTTCCTGTAGGAGGAAACATAATTACTATCTTAGTTATCAGACATGCGATTGTTTCTAATGTGTAATGCAGTAGTGATATAAGTATTGCAAATTTAACAATAGAGACCCCTAATTTCCTCATGATCTTATGGAACAAATTTTACCCGAGTTAGCATTGGGAACCCTGGAATTTTCTTCAAGATCTCTATATCATGTGGGTTGAAGAACACTGGGTTTTGCTCCAGGACAGAGGTTGAAGGGAGCCATTTCTGTGAAACCCACCACTGCAATAATCCAGGGGCATACTTTGAAAACCAGAAAGCCCACTGGACAAGTCTCCTCCTATAATCATCTCGTATTAGAATTTTGGGAAGAGAGGGCCAGTTATAATTAACAACTGGTACAATTAGGGATACACCTGCTAGCCTGCACAAACAGTTCTGAAGTAAGGTATGATAACTTGTGAAGGAGTCTATGACAACACAATGCAGAAAGTTTCACTGATTTTGCCTGTGTGGTATATGTTTCAGGCAACTCCAGATGGGATAAGATCCCATTGAGACTCCAATTATATAAAACTTGGGTCCTATCTGCAGCTGATCAGCAAGCTCTTGAATGTCGAGTGCTTCACTCTTTACCGATCGCCTTGGGTTTGAGTCACTCTCTCCATACCCAGCTCGGTCGAAAAAGAGAAAGTATATCCCCAACTCTTCTATTAGTTCCTGAAAGCTAATAAAACTCACTTTTCTTGATATGTGAAACTTCAATCATCATACATTTCTCCATTAAGACCAAACTTGAAATTTTCCATTAACCCACAAACTAAGATATGGTGAAGCTGAATGGAAAAGAAAAACTTCGCTCACATGGACTTGGAGAAATGCAGCAGGAGATCATAATCATATCATTCAAAAGCACAAAGAGTAGGAAATTAGTAATCCTATTATCAGTTCTCAGTTCTAATAACAGAGCAGAATCCAAAATCTGCATAAAGGATTAACAACATGTGCTCTTGTGTTTTAGCACAGGTACTTCTACACAGCAATGGCTTCAAATGCTATGTTTTTATGTGCAACAAGATCTCTTCATAAAGCATTCCTACCACGTAAATATAACGATTCAAAGTTATAATTATATTATAGGTCCTTTGTTTAGCTTAACGTATTTCTGACTAGGCACCGCACACTCTTTTTAGAAGTCTCATTCAACTCCGTGTTAGTTCCCCCTATTATAAGCTATAAGGTTATCAGTCATAAAGCTCTTTTAAAAGCAATCAAGCCACAAAGATTAAAGATTTAGATCGAAAATAGATGGAGCAGAAAGGGAAGTATTATGATAGTACTTGAGGTGCCAAAAAGTTCATCTCTTTTGAGCTTCCAAAGCCGTGAACAATAATGATCTTGTACTTGGCTTCTTTCTTGGGGACTCCCATTTCTCTGTAGGCCAGATGTCTTCCATCTTCGAGCTTGACTCTCGGTGAATCACCAGGAGAATTCTCCAGCAACTGCACAACATTTGGTGGAGGTAGTTCAGTAGCCTGATAAACCATTCCCAGAAGACCAATCATCAAGACAACTTTGGTTTTTGAAACCATCCCTGAATGAGATAAAAAGAAAATGGATCTAGCTAACATAGATCGAGTTCTTCCACAAAATACCAACATCCCAGAAAGCAAGAAACCAAAACAATTGAGCTCACCTGATGATTCAAGCTCATAGCAACGCTCTGCAGCTTGTTTTCAGGTATCCAATCGCTATGCCGGTGCTTGAGTTCCTCCTCTTTTCACTCCGGGAATTTAGCTAGTGTCTCCAAGTTGCCAGCAGATAGACCCAGTTGGAATAACTTTGACAAGCACCTGGTACCCTAAATTTGTTCGGTTGATTGCTTGCAAACTTTGACTTATGCAGATCTCTCATGTTTATTGCACAAAGCTCTCATATTTGGGATTTTGTCCTAATTTAGCTCGATTTCTTTCCTGTTGTTGCAACAGTAGTACAAGAAGTCCATACTGCCTCAAGAAGGCTGTAGTGTGTCTTGCCTGGATATTCCTGCAAGAGACCGAAGGGTTTGGATATTCCTTCAAATCACTTGCACAACTTAAATTATAGCGATAAAATTAGGACAGAAAAGAAAAATTCGTTAATTTTTAATAATAAAATAAGCACAATAATTAAAAAAACTCAATCATTCTACTTAATCTATAAAAATATTAAATTGTTTAATATTTTAGTTAAATTTATTTTAATAATTATTATTATAGATCAAAATTAATTAATTAATTTCTATTTAATAATTTTTTTGTTAATTAAGTTTTAAAATTTTCTATAAATAAGAATAATCTTTTTTAATCATATTTTAAATTCTTTAATTTTATTTAATCTTTAGTTAATTTTATAATACTAATTAAATGTAATTTTTAATACAGTTTTTAAAATATAAAAAATTTTAATTTATTGAAAAAATATTTAGATATAATCCAACGCTAATTTATTCCCTTACTTGCTCACCAAATCATCATTGGATTTGAGATGTCTTGTAAATATAAGCATATTGGGAAATTATGATTTCGTGTATACTTTATCCTTCTTCGCAACGTGAACGTCGGGTAGGTGCATAAGAGCATAGCTGGCGAGAGGGCGTCGTTGACAGAATCTGTCCAAAATATGACAAGTGCAACCCCAGCATGCTTCGCTGGCTACTCACTTTACTCCCAACATGCTCTGAAGACTTAAATGTCATAATAATTCAGTACCAGCTAATAATATCTTATTTTCTTTTTAAGTTAGGGTTGCGCTAAATAACAGTTGGGTCAAGTTAAATTTGGGTTCTCTCTTACCCGATCCAATTTTTTAGAACATAATTTAAATTCAATCTAAAATTTAGACAAATTTAAATAAAAATTATGATGATATAATTTTATGAAATTAATCCAAAATAAATTATTTAATTAATTTCAAATCTTTTATGGAATGTTTAAAAGATAATTATTGTGATATTTTAGTTATAAATGAGTTAAAAGCTGAACCGAAAATTAAATCTGGTGAGATAAAAAGTTTAAGGTTTTAATACAAGTAAAAAAGATTTGAAGTTTAATTAAAAAAAGAAGTTAGACAAAATTATTAAATAAAAATTAATTAATTTATTTTAGTTTATAAGAACTTATTAATTAACAAAAATTGACTGATCAATTTTTTTTAACAAAAGTTATTAAAATAAATTGATCCAAAAAATTTTAAAAAATAAATTAAAAAGTTGGATGATGAAAGATTTTAACAATTAAATCTTACAATTAATTGAGTTTTTTAATTACTAATTATTATTATTTTTGTTGTGGACTAGGCCTACACTTTTTTGGGATATGGTAAAAACTTAATTATAGAATTTATTACATGGCCAATCTACAGATATCTTGAGGATTTTTCAAGATTTGTGTTTAATTACTTCCATTTCATGCAACTTCTCTGAAGAATTTATACTTGTTGCTGGACCATGAAGAATGTGTCAAATGGAAGGCTCTTGTCCGACCAAAAGTTGCTTGAAAATAGCTTCACAGAGACCTTTCTCGTGAATCATCAGATGACCACCATCAGGAACTTCGCAGTACTTGATCCATGGCAGCTTCTTGGCAACAAAACGTTGCAACTCAAATGGCACCAGCTTGTCTTCGTGACCTTCCCAGAGGTAAACACATGCCTCGTTGTTGGGAAACGGATTCTTTAGCTCCATCGGGTCGAATTCCCATCTCCCAAAATGCACCAATATGTCTCTGTGCAGCGATTCATGGACACCTTGTTGCCTTACTTTGTGCTGCAAATTACGAACCATAAGACCCTGAGTTTAGTTAGTTACCTCTGTTTCTGAAACATCTTGTGTTCATGACACAAAGAAGTTATACCTCATCAGGATTTGGAACTTGTGACATTTGCTTTATAGTTTGAACGTCTCGTTTGTTGGCTAGAATGGGATGTCTCTGCATGATTGAAGAATAAGGAAACAGCTTCTGGGTCATCCACCAGTATAGTAGCCAAGGAAAGCGATGTCCGATGGTGAGTTTCACTTGGTCTCTCCATAGCTGCTTCCTGAAACATTCCTTGGCCAGTTTTGGTGGAAACGAAGGCCACCAGAAATTAATGACTGGAACTACTAAAGTCGCTCCAGCTATCCTGCAACCAAGATGAGAATTTACAGTTCCTGACACATTATAGATTACAGTATTGGAATCTACTCATTCAGATTGGTGAAATTTAGAGATTAAGATTGGCATACCTGTGGGGTATGTACTTGAGGCAAGCCCAGACGGAGTAAGTGCCAATGGAAACCCCAATCACATAAAACTTGGGTCCTAAGTCCAACTGATCAGCAAGTTCTTGAATATCAAATGCTTCACTCTTCACTGACCTTTTCACGTTCGGATCACTTTCTCCATACCCTGCTCTGTCAAAGGTCAAGATATAAAGACCCAACTCGTCCATAAACTCCTACAAATGCAAGTCTGTTAGGTCTCTCAAACATTATATTCTAACTAATCATTAATAATAAAGGCTGGTTGGTTCGTTTGAGAAGAGGGTCATCATCCTCACTTGAGATAGGGGCAAGTATATGTCCTTGGAGCTGTCAAAACCATGAACCAGAATGAGCTTATATTTAGCAGCTTCTTTTGGAACACCTGTCTCTCTGTAAGACAGATGCCTACCATCACTGAGCTTGATTCTTGGAGACGTAACAGGAGGACCATTCGGAGATCCACAAATCCTTGGAGGAGGAGGTTTAATGCTTTTATAGCCATACACCAGAAACCCCACTGCCAAAACTGATGCAGCAACTGCCATTGGTAACATCTCCTAAGATAAAACAACAGGTAAGTGTTTATATAATGTGATCATGCATTAATTGCTGAGTTCAACAGAACAAAAAGGACCAAAATCAACAAGGAATTCAGAGGAGAAAGTGAAGAAATTAAGATCATGTGGGAAAACAGAGACCAACCTGGTAGGAGAGATTTTTCCTAAATCCCTGGTCAAGGATAGACTGGTAGGAGAATTGCACGTCCTCGTGCTAATCTCAACAACTGGTTGACTTCCGGTTGGAACAGTTATAATTGGAATCAAACTATCAATTTGGAGGGAAGTGGCTATTCAACTAGCAGTCATGAATTTACGATAAAATTATCATGTATGTGTGTTCTCAAAATTTTAATCAAAATTAATTAAAATTTTAATTATATAAAATTTGAGAAACCATTTTACAATTTTAAAAACTATTCATAACAGTATTTAATATTAACGAATATTGATATTTTAATGTACTCTTTTGAGTTGATCGAAGTCGAAAGAGAAGCTATGCTGTTTTGCATATCATTGAGGTGCATTGCCAACCTCTATCTGTAATCACACGGTTCATACATGTTGTTAAGAATGGCAGTTGGCTCGAAGCTTGTTCTAAAGTTAGAAGATCGAGCCTAATCAAATCAGGATTTATGCTAAAGAAAGGTTGAGAGATCAGTTTGAGATCTTCCCGACAGTTTCATTTTCCTAACAATAAATCAACGTCGTTTTAAGTCTTAAATAATAATCTCAATAACACAAATTTAATTATACAATAGAATATCTTTAAATTAATAATCGGTAAATTAATAAACTCTTTAAGATAATATTTTTTCCAGTCCCGACTTGGGCCAATTGAAAATTTAACAAATTTCAATAAGATAATAAAATAATATATTTTCAAAATACCTTATGTAAATATAGGATTCCATTAATATCATAAATTAATAATTATATAAACTTACACAAATATAACTAAGACAATTTAGTGAAATATGATTCTAGTGTTGTTTATTTTTTCTTAAAATTTAAGTCTAGTTGCAGCTCATCTCTAACTTTTCTTATTGCATCCAAAATTTCTGGTGTTGAATGTTTTTAGTAAAAATACAATGAATAATACTTAATTATTAAGAAACAATGAGCATTATTTATTAGTTTTCATTAATATTATGTACAATGAATCTATGTTTTATATTCATTCAATTAATATGAAACATTATTTTTTCTAAGATACAAAGCTTTTTGATGTAATCAAATTTTAACTTCAATCAATTACAAAAATCTCTTTAAATTAATAAATATTAATTTATCGGTTAATTAATATCTCTATAAAATAATAAATATCATGATACCAACAATATTAATTTACAGAGGTTTTACTGTACCAAGCTACTTGTTGGGTTGAGGGTCTCAAGAGTTTATAAGCTAAACCATTGGTGTATGTTTTGAAGGGATAGGTAACCATTCCAGTTAATCCGAAGAACTATTCAATTGGTACTGAATGGGTTCAAAATCACCAATAAGCTCTATAGGAAAATCCTGCCACCTCCACACATTATTTCTGATAATATCATAAACTTTTGCTATCATAGGAAAGCCCGACCCATTTATCTCTTTTGGTGACAAGAAGTTTAGGATTCCCCTCAGATGCCAAAGATCCTGTCATAAGAGTGTGGACTGTCCATTACCTATCCTAAATCTGAATTGATTCCCTAATTTATCCCTCACATTTAAGATTTTCCTCCAACTCTAGGAACTATTATTGGTAGGTTGTGTATTCCAACAATTTTTCCTTCTTAAAATGATCGTGTGCACCCATTTAACCCATATAGCAGCTCTATCATAGAACAAGTTCCAAATCCTCTTTCCTAACAATACTAGGTTCCAGGTTGGCAAATGCTTAATCCCTAACCCCCTTCCTTTTTCGGTCTAATAAGATCACTCCATTTAACTTTGGATTGAGAGTGACTATCCACCCTCCCAGCCCATAGAAATTTCCTAAGTTTAGCTTCTATTTCCTTGCGGAGAGATGAAGAGAGAATAAAGTGAGAAGCCCAATACACTTGGAAAGAAGAAAGAATAGAACTCACCAGTTACAATCTACCCACATAAGAAAGGTTTTTATAGGTCCATTTATTAACTCTCACGTCAATCTTATCCAATAAGGGTAGACACTCTCTCCCCGATAACCTACCTGTAATGAGGCGAACTCTCAAATACTTTATGGGGAGGGATCCTTTCCTAAGGCCAGACATTTATTCCATTTGGTTGGTCAAATGATCCATGTTATGAGAAAGGAAAACTGACTTTTGGAAGGATTCATATCCATTCTTGAAAATCTAGAGAAGGAGTTTAGACAATTGAGCAATATTTGAGCTGAACCGATGTCAGCATAACAAAACATCAATAAGTCATCTGCAAAAAAGAGATGGGTGAGTTTAAGTGTTTTGCATCTCTATTGGTATTTGAAGGAAGGATTTCTATCTATGTAATCATTCAAGCTCCTAGAAAAAACTTCCATACAAATAATAAAAAGGAAAGGGGATAAGGGGTCTCTTTGTCTCAGTCCAGATTTTCCTTTGAAGAAATTAGTAGGTGATCCATTAGTCAAAATAGAATACGAAGGGGAAGAAATGCACTTTTAGATCCAAGCTATGAACTTAGGAGAAAGGCCTATAGCTTTAAAGAATTAATGAGGAAATCTCGATGAATGGAGTTATAAGCTTTTTGGAGGTCAATTTTAAAAGCACGTCTCTTCTGATTATCAGAAAGGTGGTAGTTTTTGAAAATTTCTTAGGCTAACAAGATGTTATCTCCAATTCTCTTATCTTAATGAAAGCACTTTGGTTAGGACTAATAATGTGAGGAAGCATTTCTCTAATCCTATTTGCAATGATCTTAGCCATCACCTTGTACAACATATTCCAACAAGAGATAGAAATTAGAGTAATTAAGGTAGAATTAAGCTCTTTGAGAAATTTTCCATTATGAAAAAAATCTTGAATGGTCCTAATGAAATCCCCCCAATAATGTGTCATGTTTGTTTAAAGAAAAAACCATTAAACCCATCTAGGCTAGGAGCCTTATTAGGACTGAAAGAGTTGAACACCTCTCTAATCTCTTGAGTAAAAACTTCAGCTATAAGGGAGTTAGAAAGGTTTTCAGGTAAGGATTGAGTAAAAAGCTAGTCCACAAAGTCCTTTGAAGAATGAAGGGATTTTCGACTACCAATAGAACTTTGAAAGAATTCAACAAACTGATCTTTTATCTCTTCATGGCCTATTATCCTTCTCCCATTACCCACTTCTAAAGAATTGATAGTGTTTCAATTTCTATTGGCTATGAGTGAGTTATGGAAAAACCTGGTGTTCCTATCCCCTTCTTTTAACCACTTAATCCTGGATGTTTGTTTAAAGAAAGACTCTTGATCATCTAAGGCTTTAATTAGGTCATTGATGGCCTCTAATTCTTTAGCAAGTAACACATTCGACTTAGGCAAATGCCTCAATTGATCTTGAATGGCATTAAGAATTTCTTGGCAATTCTTGACTCTATCATTAACATCTCCTATTTGTCCTGAATTAAGAGCTTTAAGATCTGTTTTAACGATCTTTAGTTTGGACACTACAAAAAACATAGGAGGCCCTTGAATTTGAGAGGACCAAGCTCCCTCCACTAGTTGAAGAAGATTTGGCTGAGTGGAAAGGAAGTTGGAGAACCTAAAAGGATCTTCTCTGTATGGAGCAGCCAAATTTGACCTCTATTGGAGAATGATCTAAAATGTTCGGATAATGAATGACACTATAAGCTCTAAGGAAATTTGAGCTCCAAGCCGAATTAATGAGAGTCTTGTCTAATTTCCTAGCAATATAACAATCTACACTTTGTTTATTAGTCTAAGTGAAACAAGGACCACTAGAGTTGAGATCATACATTGCATTACTATCAACCCATTGGCTAAAGTCACTCATACTTTGGAGAGCTGAGTGAATAATAGGATCTGCCTCGTATGGGTATAGAATAGCATTAAAGTCACCCGCAATTATCCAAGGCATGGTGGACATGGAGAGTCTAAGATTTGACAGGTCATTCCAAAGGGACTTCCTATGATTTAGGTTATTGGACCCATATACACAAATCACTAGGAAAGGAAGGGCACTGTTCCTCAGAGTCAACTCTAAATGCACTAATTGATCAGTAGAACTCAGGATTTCACAAAGGTAGCTATTCGGATTATATGCTAACACTATTCTGGCATTAGAGGTACATTCTAAATTGTTATAAAATGGCCACATGGGGAGCAGGGAGGAGTAAACATTATTTAAATAAAAGGGAGATCTAATTTTAGATTCTAGCAAACACACAAAATCCATAGACAGTCTCTTAAGCCAGGCATGCATAGCTAATTACTTTTTGGGGTTATTAAGCCCCGTAACATTCTAAAAGACTAAATCCATTATTCCATAACTAGATGCAACACCTACTTTTGCTGTCTCCTAGGTTTCCTACCTTTTTAAAAGTAAATTCCCCCTCTTCGCCCTACAATACCAGGACTAATAGGAATCAATTCAGAGTTAAGAGAGGAAGGGTTTATACCTACTTGACTTATAACAGGGGCCTGCAGATCCTCAAGGTTTCCATCTGGAACTTCTTGATCTAACTTTGCCTTACAATGTGTAGTGGGACTTCTAGCAACAGTAGTGAATTGTTCCATCAATTGGTTCTTCTCCACTATGTGTTCCATCAGCAGTAGTCCTAATCCTTTATAGTGTGCTTCAAGTTCAGAGGTCTCCTTTTCCTTATGGGTGGATTTGCCTATGGATTGTAACTCCATTCCTTATTGTTCTTAGTTAATTGTTTGCACCTCTTTACCTTTACCCAACTCATGGTATTTTCTAGTTTTAAATACACTTCCTGTCGGTTCCCATTCTTTTTTCTATGTACTTAGTTTAGGCCTCCATTCATACTCTATTCTTACCTCTTTAAAGGTCTCTCCCCATCCTCATTATACGTAGCTAGTTGGAATAAGGTAGGACAACTATTTTGTAATTCCATCTCAACAAACATCTTAGCATAAAGAATCTGTGCCATCTTAGCATTTTGTGAATCCATTAGGAGTGGGTGTCCAACCACACTCATAATTTAACCTAGCCATTAGATGGTCCAGTACTTAATAGGGATATTAAAAATTTTTGCCCATACTGGAGCTCTCCTCACTACCTCCTGTTCTCCCCCATTCAAACTCCATTTCTTTAGAAATAAGGGTTTACCTTGGATGTACCAAGGGCCCTTTTCCAAAAAAAAATTACTCCTAATTCATATTCAAACTTAAACAGAAAGTTATTGGAGTTGGTGATCAAAATTTCCTTCCATTCAAACTCAGACCAGGATTTATTCAAAGCACATTAAACAACAGCGAAAGAAAGTCTCTTACCTATGAAGAATCCAATCAGTGTTAACTTAAAGTTTGTAGCTCC
>JANSVA010000217.1:3333623-3353003 GCA_025504915.1 Erythroxylum reticulatum
AGTAAAAATACAATGAATAATACTTAATTATTAAGAAACAATGAACATTATTTATTAGTTTTCATTAATATTATATATAATGAATCTATGCTTTAGATTTATTCAGAGCTTAGATTCAACCAATCACAAAAATCTCTTTAGATTAGTAAATATTAATTTATCAATTAATTAATATCTCTATAAAATAATAAATATCATGATTCCAACAATATTAATTTATAAAAATTTTAGAGTATTTCAAATCGACTCCTAACTGAACCCAACATATCAATTACGAACATTCATGTCGTTTTTTAGTTGATCAAGAGTAGGTAGGTCGTAGTAGCTAACATACTTGAGAACATGTATATTTAGGTATAACAACTACGTAGTTTAGGTACTACATCATTGTTATGACTATGATTGACGCTTATTTCAAAAAATGGACCAAGTCCATATTGTTTAGGTCTGTCATTTGATGAATCGACCAACATTAAACTCAATTCTAATCGGAAAAACCCAAGTTTTACACTCCCTAATGAAAAAAATTACATCCCAATTCCAAACAAAATAATTGAAGTTGAATTATAATGCAATAAAGCATAATATGATTGACAAGACAAGAGTCTAGCTGATGAGTCTAGTTCCATGTAGACAGCTAACGTGTCCTATTTGGCTTAAGTTCGTATGATGTTTTGTACCCAAAAGAGTTCATGCGAAACTACTTTTAACTGCCTCAATCAGAGAGTCTATTACTAGGAATAATATCCAACCGCAGATTTTGGATGCCTTGTACAGACAGACAGTGGGTTCCTAGCGTAGGAGTTCAATCATAACTGTAAACATACCTCAAAGCATAAAACGTGTCTACTTTTCCAGATATGTGCATGTTTTGGAGGGACCTGTTACCGCTCAGACAAACGTGTCGTGTCAGTTTTCCATTGGGCAAAATCTAGCAAGTTTACAGGTTTTTTTTTAATCATAAAAACTCTTAGATATACATACTAATATATATTTTTAAATAAAATACTTAATAAATTAAAAATTAAAATCAATATAATTAATAATAAAGGATAATCAATCACTAATGTGTTTGAAACAAAATTTTCAATTAATTTATTAATATTTTAAATTTTTAATACTTTAATTTAAAATATTAGTTAACGAGATTAGAATATACATGAAAAAATTTTATCCATTTCAATCTATCCGTGAGAACTATTTTTTTAGATAAATATCTATATTTTATGAATAACAAAGCGGCAAATTATTAACTAAATTAATGTTTTGAGATCAGGTGTTAAGGTTTTAAATGATTGCTCACTTAATTGAAAAAATTAAAAATTTGAAAATTAAGTTAAAAAAATCCTATAAAATTGATTATCTCAATAATAAATTACGATACAATGCTGTAAATAATAAAGTAATAGTTGAAATATCAAAAACACAATTTGATATTAAGTAATAAATAGAAATTAAAATGCTGAAATTTAATTTAAAATATTTTTATGTTTAAATATAAAAGTTTTATTAATTATTGTATTTAAAAATAAAATAAAATAATTTTTACTTTTAATAACTTTAATTCATTGGATAAAACATAAAAGATTTTAAAAACTATTTTTATATTTAAAATTTAAAAATTATTCATAATAATATATAATATTAACGAATGTCATTATTATATCGTATTATTACTAAAATGGGTTTGAATTCCAATAACTTTGACTGGGTATTATTTGCACCACTTCAAATCAAAGCCTTATCTTCTGTGTCTTAATAATGTTTTCATTTGACACTATCGCTTTTAGATACCCCAACTTCTATACCTACCTCCAAATCTAGCTCGCATCAATAGCTATCGTTCCTGCCCGCAGCAGTAGCCATATATTTAAAAGTATACAGTAGATTCCATTTAGGACAAGACATTTTGCCCAATCAATATGACAGCATCCTTAACTAGTTTTAAGTGAATCATAAACTGTTGTCTCATCGTATTACTTTGAAAAAACAGGAGGTTCGAACACCTCACATTGGAAAAAGAGATGAGTAACATACGTTAAACATACTGACTGGACTTGTATTCCTTTTGAGGTTAACTTCACAGTTTTTGAGGTATGACTTTGTTATTGAAATTTGCTTTGTTATGAATGCAGTATAGATTCCATTAAGAAGAAATAAAGGTAAACAAATCATATATTTATGCTGTAATAATTTTATATATACGCTACTCTTCCTGACATTTTTGTCTATGCTGTTAATTAGGGTTTATCATTTACGATGTAGCAGTATTCTTTCCCTGGCAGAAAAACCCGTGATTCTTAAAGTATGAGTTCATTTCTTAACAATGTGAAACCAAATGGCACACACTGAACTGCAAAATGAAAGAATAAAAGTACAGAAGAAGGGGAAGGAAAAAGATGCTTAAAGACAAAAAATTTAAAGGTATAGATTAGTCAGTAGTTTACATCATCAAATACTAATATTTGTTTTTCAGAGAGGAATATGATCAGAAGGCTTGAGATGCCATAAGTGGCAATCCGTTCTTTCCATTTTACCATCCATAGCATTGCGCAATAGGAAGTGATCCTTGCATGAATATCTTTACTTGAAGTGACTCCAAACCACTGCTTGTCTTTGTTGGTGGGGTTATGGTGGAGCTACTTTATACCCCAAACTCTTCATCAAATGTTTCCAATTCTAGTAAGTTAACAGGTGAATTGTGAAATTTGGGAAGGTTCTTCCAACACCCTTTCTCTGGAATTCCCTCTGGTTTTGCTTTACATTTAATGCAAGTTGCAAAAGCTCACCTAGCTCGAGAATGTCTTAGCAGGATCTGCAGATATTCTCTGCCTGTTCTTCCTTTTATGTTATATAAACAATCTAAGTGGAGACCCTCATCAACATGCACTACTCTAATCTGCAACCTACTGTGCTTTTGTAGTAACATATAATTAATTCGTTGATTTGAATGCTTTTCTGAACTGCCCTGACCTGAACTGAAGCTCTCAGCCTCTCCACATTCGCTTAATCTGACAATCTGACTTTTCCCGTCACTTTTTGGTGGCCATCTATACCAAGATTAGTACTAGTCCTTTCCCTAGGAAACAATGTGCTCCTGTCAAATCATTTAGCAGATCAGTTTTTTATGCATCTCCTTTAGTTCTAGCCTTTTTCTCGTTTTAAACCTTTGTTCCATAAACATGGATATGTTCTACGTGTTTGAGCGCAGAAATGGCCACCGACATGATTGCATGTGGTTTGATAAAGAAAACTTTATCAGCATTCGGATTTCCGTCATCAACATATAAACAGAAACATGTGAAAAAAAAAAAAAAGGAAAAGAAAGAGGCTGGCTTTGGTTTTCTGGAGGTACTTGTGACAGAAAGACCTGCTCTTACAATGCATTAGTAACAATCTGAAGTTCTGTCATAATCTGCGTACGAAGAAAAGAAAAATGGAGGATTGGAACTCTTCACACCAATACAAAATTGTTAGCCGTACTTATAACCAACCCTCGGCCATGATTTGTTAAGCACAGTATCCGAGAGTAATCAGAGGATAATCTTGTACAAACAAATAAAGTCTCGTTAAAATTAATCTTTCAGTTGTATTCTTATTTTTCTATCAAACCTATTCGATCTGAAGAATAATAATACAAAGAATTACGGGTTATATTTATAAAATTTATTTTCGTTATCTGCCATTTGTCTTTACTAGATTTAGTCTTAGACTTCCACACAATATTTGGTAATTTAGATATTGGTGATGTTTTGGTACAAGGAACGCCTCTAATCTTTAGAAATGAGGACTCCTCCGTCCTCATATCAAAAGCTATGAGAACATTTTCCATAGTAGCTTTGTGCTTAAATGGAAGAACAGAAAACTACTTTCTTAACTTTTTTGGTTAACCCCACCACGTCCAAACTACTCTGAACTGAACTTGGAAGCTACTTCTCAACACTATAAATATAGGACTTCCTATCTTCATCACTTCTCATAGAGAGATCTTCCCTAGAAATAATATTACGAGCTTTATAAGATAGCGCCTTACTTGCTAACCCACCACTAATCTCTCTCTTTCACTCTTTACCTTCATCTTGGTAATGGCAAACATGACAGATCCTCTTGTTGTTGGGAGGGTGATTGGAGATGTCATCGACTACTTCACTCCAAGCGTTAATATGGCAGTGGCATACAACAACAAGCAGGTGTATAATGGTCATGAGCTGTTCCCATCAGCTGTTACTTACAAACCAAAGGTTGAGGTTCATGGGGGTGACTTGAGATCATTTTTTACCCTGGTAGTTTCATTTCCCTTTATTTTTTAGCGATTAGGGTAGTTAAAAAAAAAACAAAGAGAAGTGTTGTGTCTTGAAATTGATCTGGGCAATTTGACTGCAGGTAATGACAGATCCTGATGCTCCTGGTCCTAGTGATCCATACCTGAGAGAGCGCCTCCACTGGTATACTCAACAAGCTCTTTTTATCTAAGAAACCAAATATGGATGCTTATATGAGCGTATATATCCCACAATTTAAGTTAAATTGACCCACTGACACAAACCAACTTGGTTACTTGTGAAATATCCATATCTGGTATTATACTTTTGAAGATCAAAGGCTCAAAAGTGAAGCATATTTAGTATCCAAATCTGGTATTGTACTAGGGTAAAACTGATCAATACAAGAAAGAGAGAACAGATATTAAAAGGGTAAAACATACATTTTCATGATTTCCTAATTCTGGCATCTTGGAAGTACAAAATGCGGAACAAAAGATCATAAAATGAGAGGTATATTAGATACGGTTATATTATTCGTAATTCATCTCTTGAGCTTTATTTGATCATATTCTCTTTCAGGATAGTGACAGACATTCCAGGCACCACGGATACCACATTTGGTAATTTTCAACTTCCATTGGAGGAACGAGTTAAGAGAGATAGAGAGACTAGATAAAGACCAAAAGTATTGTACTAACTAATGATTTGTGGGATTATATATAAGCAGGAAGGGAAGTGGTGAGCTATGAGATGCCAAGGCCCAACATAGGGATACACAGGTTCGTCTTCATTCTGTTCAAACAGAAACGAAGACAAACGCTGACTACTCCACCTTCAAGGGACAATTTCAACACTAGAAACTTCGCACAAGAAAATGATCTTGGACTGCCTGTGGCTGCAGTGTTCTTCAACGCTCAAAGAGAAACAGCTGCGAGGAAACGCTGAGAGAAAAAAATGAGTACCATAGTCTCTACGCCTGACACTTATGAACTTTCTTATATATATGGTATTGTGTATGGAAGTTAAGGCAAGTATGAAATTGAAAGACGAAGAAGTAGTAGTTAAGTAGAAGACCTGATGGAGTTTTTGGATAAGGTAGAATAAACCAGTTCCAACGTGTTTTACCTGACAAAGAATATTTGCTTTTGTGACCAGACCAAATTACACAACTCAGAAAAGGACTTGGTACTGTCTTAGAAGGAGCTATGTACTTACTGTCTCCTGATGTGTATCCATCAACTTTGTCTTGTTAATCTCTTGCAATGGAACGATATGTATGTTATGAAGAACAAAGGGTTATGATCTCGATTGTTACAAAGAGCATGGTCTCGTCTGCTTGTCCAAATTTAGTACCTTTCACATCTTCGATATGTTAGGAATGAATATGTAGTGTGACGCTCCTATCTCCAGTGAGTTCATGATCTTCATCAATCTAAGAGATGATTTGTTTGAATAAGTAGTTAAATATACTCTCTATAATTACATAATTATAAAAGAGGTTATTTACTCAAATTATGTATAAAATCATATTAAAATCACTTCAAGTAAATTTATTATTAAATTATTGATACTTTTAAGCAACAATATCACCAACAACAATAATTTCATATTTACAACTTTAAAATTTGCAAGAGTTAAAAAGAAGATCATTAATTATAAGTGACCTTCACTTGACATAAATACTTTCAAGTAAAAAAATATTAAAAAATAAGTCTATTTGATTAGAATCTAGAGTATCAATAAATAATTTATAATATTAAAATAGTTTATCTAAATTAAATATGATATCTATAAAGTAACTCATCTTTTATGGTATTCTATTATCGAATTACTTATATTGTTATGTTTTCATATTATGAATATGTGTCCTGTTCTTTTTCCTCTTCCTTTTGGGCCAATGTCAGCTTTAGCCACAGTAGGGTCACTGCCTTACTGGGGTGACCTTCACGTTGTCCTAGGAGAGCTATCTATGGAAGGGTTGAGTAGGCTCCATAGTTGTGGGAATTCTGAGAATGGTCTGTTTGTCCTTTTCCATGCATGTAACTTATACTTGTCATATGAATTAAAGTAAGTTTTAAAATGCTAATTTTTAAAAATTTTAATTTAATAATAAATTCATACAGCTGCAATTAAAATTAAAATTTATTAATATAATATGTTCATTCAATGTCAGATAAATATTCATTCGTTAACTATATTAATAAAAATAATATATTATTTTAAATATATAAAATTTGAAAAATTAAACAAAATTTTTGCATACGCTTCTAATTTAGTTAGAAACTTAAAAACTGCAAACCATTAATATTGGCAGCAATGGTCTTATATAACAACAACAACAACAATATTCAGTACGAATCCTACCAATACGCGAGGTATAAGAATTGTTAGTTTATGTCATTGCAGCCAATCAATTAGATGCAAATTAATATATTATATTATTTTAATTAATGAAAAAGGCTTTATTTATCTTTATGTATTAATTCAATTAATATTTTATGTTTTAATATTAAAAGTAAAATCTTTGGAATCATTACCGTGTAATTAAAATTATGATGAGATCATAATTATGAGATTTAATTTACACTTATGTTTTCTTCCTAAATGTTCCTAGTTGTAGTTTCATCAAGACGGAATATTGTTGAAATAGTAAAACTAGACACGTTATGTTTCTTTCTTATGAAGAAAGTAATTAATCTCATAAATTAAAATATGGAGATATTTAAACTAATGTGTGGGTGATTATTAGAGAATAAAGCACTGAAATGACCCGATTAAAAGAAATCCGAATAGAATATTACTTATGTGTCTGTGGATTATCTCACAATGATGGTTGTATAATTGATCCTTAGATTTAAGATTATCAAGGTATCTCTTATGAGAATTACTGTATTTTGATACTACTTATGAATCGTCCTAGGATAATTCAATCGGTAGTAATTAGATACAGTATGAACTATGTAGAGATAGTTGAGTAAGTCAATATATGATTTATCACTCTAAGGTAATTAGAGAGAATTCTACTGTTCTTGATTAGTAATGATTTATAGAATTTTCTGGTCAAATTGAATTGATATTTGAAAATTTGTTTTTAATTTTTAATTATATATCAATCACTAATTAGCGAGAACAAACATATTGGACCAAAAGAGTAGATATTATATCTATACTTCATCCAATTAGAATATTGAATGAAAAAAAAGACTAAATTATACATTATAACTATGCGTTGATAAGTTAAGTCAATCGCTTTGACATTCCTGACATTTGGGTAATCATAACATGTTCCTAGATGTCAATTATAATTCATGATTATGAATTGTATAATTAGAGAATTAAAGATAAATTAAAAGAAGTTTTAATTTATCTAATTCTAATTGTCAATTAGAATTGTAATTTATAATAATTGTCAATTTATTATAAACCTAATGAGTCACACATTAAAGAACAATTTGTGAAAGAAAAATCAATTCTATTAAGTTGATTATAAAGTTGAGAAACTTTGGGAATCAAATATGAGATATTTGATTTTATTAAAATTAAATTAATTATAATCATAATTTGTATTGTAATTAAAGAAATTTAATTTTAATTAAAAACCGTAGTGATTTTTATTTAAATAAAGGAAGAACATTTAGAAGTTAGAACTTTGTCTTCTTTCCCTCAAAACAGTATTGAAAATTACTCTGTGGATACCATCAGAGATTGGATAATTGAACAGCTCGTGATTGAAAAATTGGAAACAGGTTCAAAGGTTTTTCAACTGAAACGCAAAATGTATGATTTCTTATTCGAATTCATGTTTTATTCAAGTTAATTCAATTATCGGGATCCACATGGAATTTGTAAAATTGTTTATTTTTTCACTACGCCTATAATTTGATCACGGTTAGATTCCAACATTGATATCAAAGCCTCCATTTAATTGCTTAATTTGGATTAGGTGTTTAATTGTTGTTGATTTTGATAAAAATTAACGTGTTATGCTTCTGGGTTTGTCTTTCTCCGAAGCTATTTTGTTGTCTATATCTGGAAATTGTTTCCTTGCTTTTGCGTTTTGAGCTCTGAAAATATGTGCTTGCATTTACTAGTTCATGTGATAAATTACATCAGATGCCCACATATTCATTCAGAAACTTATTTTGTGATTTTGTAAATTGTTTCTTTTTATTCATCTATGTTGAAGATGTAATCACGACTTAGCTCTTGAAAGCCTTGATTTTTCAATTCTAAAATTTAGGTTTTATATGCATATGTATTGTACTGTTGTGTATTTTTAACTTGGAAATTAGTGGCTTTCTCTTTGAGCTTTGCATTTTCTGAACAAAGTTGCATTTTAATTTTTGGAATGTTATGCATATTTGGTGAACAGATGGGCTGGTGACTATCGACCCAGTGGGTCGCTCATTAGGCGTCACTCGACCCTACAGCCGGTGCCATGGAGGGTGTCGTTGTTGGTGAGAGAGCCGATGGTTGTAGTTTAAGCAAGGTGCTTTATGTGAGTGACGTGGAGCATTACCAGAAGGGTCGAAAGCATTTGAGCTACATAGTGAGTTGCGAACATTACCCGACGGTTGGGTAAACATGGACACACGAGGGAGTGTGGGTGTCGGTTCTATGAAACTTTGGAAGCAGAAAATGGGGGACAATTTTTGGAGAAGATGACACACCCATCGTTTGTGAGCGTTGTTGCTTACAAATGTGATTGGCGCGTGCAGTCTTTCGACTGCAGGCGCATGCAACGCA
The DNA here is from genome assembly GCA_025504915.1 of Erythroxylum reticulatum. Taxonomy (NCBI): domain Eukaryota; kingdom Viridiplantae; phylum Streptophyta; class Magnoliopsida; order Malpighiales; family Erythroxylaceae; genus Erythroxylum; species Erythroxylum reticulatum. The sequence continues at coordinate 3,342,635 of JANSVA010000217.1, forward strand.
CCAAATAGCCTTCTCACATTGTTTTACTTGTTTTTAAATTAAAAAACATAACTTATTAAATTAATTTACACTCCTAATAAAATTAAAAGATGAGTTTCCAATTTTTTGAAAAACTGCTTTTCAAAGGAAATTTTATTAGGAAAAGTTTTGTATTTAGTTTAATTTTTCAAGAGTTGAATTATTAGATTAAATTAGTTATCAAATCAATAATTAGAATCAAGCAAAGGTTTTTAATAATTTCTTTCATAATAAGATTATGTTTGAAATTATAAATATAATCATATTATATTATTTTAATGAGACCAAAATTTTTAAATTTTAAATCATTCAATTAAATATTAAGTACATATTAGAAATGTGACGGTTGCCTTTCATTATTTAAGAATAAAACTAGAATTCAGTTTATTGCTTAGCTTGTTGAGTAAACTCAAGGCTATCTTAACCCGGATATGTTTTATCTTAAATTAGTGGGTCCAACTTAACTAAATTTGTATGATTTGAATGAGTAAACTTATGACCATATGGATTTAAAGACAGGGTTAGGAATAATATATATCATATATTTTGGCAAAATGTTATCACCTAACGGTTTTATGAGTCACATAAGATGTGATTGAAAAGCAGTTTTTTATCTAATTTAAATTTAGTTGGTTTGTTGAGCAACTTAAGATCAATTAATTTTAAATAGGATCCTAGCCCAGTAGGAAATTATTTGATAATTTCTCGATTTACTAATAAGGGCTATTAATTTGATTAAAATAGTGGGAGTAAACAAATAATTTTAAAGTCCTTATTTTATTTTATTTTGGATATAAACTAATATTTGCTCCTTTTATATTTTTCGGTTATTGAATCTGAAGATGAGTACCAACCTAACATTGAGGAGCATCATAGATGCTAACAAGCTGACTGGACTTAACTTTTCAGACTAGTTACAAAACTTAATAATAGTTCTTAGGCGAGAAAAGAAGTTGTACGGTCTTAATACTCTTGCTCCATCATAACCTTGTTCAGATGCAACAGATGAAGATTGAGAGAAATATCAATGTTATGTTGATGACGTTGAACAAGCTACATGTGTGATGTTAGCTAGCATGTCTTATGAACTTCAGAGAAAAAATGAGAGCATGGATGCACCTATTATGATTATACATCTCAAGGAGTTGTTTGGTGCACAAAATAGGGTGGAGAGATATCAAATCTCTAAGGCATTGTTTCAATGCAAAATGACATAAGGAACTTCAGTCAACCTACATATGCTGAAGAGGATTGAGTATATTGAAAAATTGGCCCAATTAGGTTTTGTCTTGGACCACAAGTTAAGCGTTGATCTAGTATTGCAGTCCTTAAGTTCAATTTTTTCACAGTTTGTGATGAACTTTAACATAAACTAGAAGGACAGGACATTACCGAACTGTTGAACATGCCCAAGACTATAGAAGGGTGCCTTAAGAAGGAACCTAGTTCTGTACTTGTTGTGGGTTCTTCTAAAATGAAGAAAAAGGGCTCTAAAAAGAATAAGAACAAGAAACAGAAGGCTTCCACTAATGTAGTAAAGGCCAAATGAGGTGTCAAGAAGAAGAGCAATGACATGGGCACATGTTTTCATTGCGGAGTCAACGGACATTGGAAGAGGAACTGCCCATCTTATCTTGTTAGCCTGAAAGATAAGCAGCTTAATAAAGTTATCTCTTCAGGTATATTTATGATTGAGATTAATCTTTCTACTTCTGTTCCACATACTTAGGTATTAGATATTGGATGTGGTTCTCATATTTGTAATAACATGCAGATATTAACATGGCACATATCATTGAAGAAAGGCCAACTGAACCTGTGAGTTGGAAATGGAGCAAGCGTTGCTGCATTAGCTGTAGAAACTTGTACTTTAACTTTGCCTTTTGGCCTTGTATTAGAACTTAATAATTGTTACTATGTTCTTGTTATTACAAGAAAAATCATTTATATTCCCTTTTTAGATTTGAATGGATTTGTCTTTATATTAAGAATAACAAATTTTCTTTTTATAAAGATGATGTTTATTATGATCTGGATTACTTATAAATGGTTTGTAAGAGTTAGATCGTGAAAGGCCAATTATTAACATAAATAGCAAGAAAAGAAAATTAAGTAACCAAAATCCATCTTATTTATGACATTATAAGTTAGGTCGTATCATTGAAACTAAAATCACAAAATTACATGAAGTAGGATATTTGGATCCTTTTGATTATGAATCATATGAAACTTGTGAATCTTGTTTATTAGGAAAGATGACCAAACTAACCTTTAAGGGAAAGGGACAACGTGCTAGTGAGTTACTAGAATTAATATATTCAGATGTATGTGGGCCTATGTCCATAAATGCTCGAGGTGGGTTCTTAAATTTCATTATGTTCACAGATGATCATTCTAGATATGGATATGTGTACTTTATGAAACAAAAGTCTGAATCATTTGAAAAGTTTAAAGAATTTAGACTTAAGGTTAAGAAACAAACTGGAAAAAGTATTAAGATACTTAGATCAGATCAAGGTGGTGAGCACTTAGACTACAAGTTTCTTGGTTACTTAAAAGAGAATGGGATTCTCTCACAATGGACTCCTCCTGTAACTCAACAGCATAATGGAGTTTCTGAGAGGAGAAATCGTACACTATTAGATATGGTATGTTCCATGATGAGTCATGCAGTCTTTCTTATCTCCTTTTGGGGAGACATAATTGAAACTGCAATATATCTTATAAATATAATTCCATCTAAGTCGTTTGATAAGACATCATATGAGATATGGACTGGTAGAAGACCTAGATTGTCACACTTAAAGATTTGTGGATGTGCATATGACACAACCTCAAGGTTTTGAATCCAAGAGATTTCCTAATCAAGTATGCAAGTTGTAAAGGTCTATTTATGGACTTAAGCACGCATCACAGAGTTGGAACATCCAGTTTGATAAGAAAATCAAAGAGTTTGATTTTATAAAAAATGTGGATGAACCATGTGTCTATAAGAAGATTAGTGGGAGTAAAACCATTTTCTTAGTAATATATATGGATGACATATTGCTAATTGGAAACGACATACCTATGCTTAAGTCTGTAAAGATTTGATTATCCAAGAACTTCTCTATGAAGAAGCAGCCTATGTTATGGGAATAAAGATCTATAGAGATAGATCAAAAAGGTTACTTGGATTATCCCAATCCACGTATATAGATAAAGTGATAAAGAGGTTTAGCATGGAGAATTCCAAAAGGGGATTTTTACCTATTTTACATGTGATTTCTCTCTCACAGAGTTTATGTCTAAAGACACAAACAGAGAGAGATAAAATGGAGTGTATTTTATATGTTTCGACAATTAGACCAATCATGTATGTGATGTTATGTACTAGACTAGATGTTTCTTATGCTTTTAGCATAACAAATAGGTTTCATTCTAGTCCTGGTGAGGGTTACTGGAAGGCTGTGAAAAATATCTTAAATTACTTGAGAAGAATTAAAGATGTTTTCTTAGTCTAGGGAGGAGATGAACTGAGAGTTCAAGGATAATCAGATGCTAGTTTCTAGTCAGATCTCGATGATAATAGATCACAGTCAAGGTACATCTTCACTATAAATAATGGTGCAGTAAGTTAAAAGAGATCCAAACAACCAACCATTATAGATTCAACAATCGAAGTAGAGTACGTTTCAGTGTTAGAGGCGGCAAAGGAAGCAATTTGGATTAAGAAGTTCATCACGAAACTTGAAGTGGTTCCTAGCATTGTTGAGCCTATAGTATTATACTGTGACAATAAAGGTGTTATTGCTTAAGCAAAGAAAACCAGGTCTTATCAACGGTCCACTTGATCAAGGAGATAGTAGATCGAAAAGACATAGCATTGGAGCGAGTTTCCATTGAAAAGAATCTAGCATATCCTCTTACTAAGTCATTGTCTCAAAAGAGATACAATCGGCATATGGATAGATATGATAGCTTTAGTGCAAGCGGGAGGTTGTTAGTTTATGCCCTTACAACCCATCAATTGGATGCAAATTAATATATGACATTATTTTAATTAATAAAAAGGATTTATTTATCTTTATGTATTAATTTAATTAATATTATGTTTTAATACTAAAGGTAATATCCTTGGAATAATTATTGTGTAATTGAAATTATGATGAGATTATAATTATGAGATTCAATTTACACTTATGTATTGTTCCTAAATGTTTTTAGTTGCAGTTTCATCAAGACGAGATATTGTTGAAATGGTAAAATTAGCACACATTATGTTCTTTCTTATGAAGAAAGTAATTGATCTTATAAATTAAAGTATGGAGATACTTAAATTAATGTGTGGGTAATTATTAGATAATAAGTCAATGAACTGATCCGATTATGAGAATTCCTAATAGAATATTATGTTTCTGTGGATTATCTCATAATGATGGTTATATAATTGATCATTAGACATGAGATTATCAAGGTATCTCGTATGAAAATTACTGTATTTTGATACTACTTATGAATTCAGTCGATAGTAATTGGATACAGTATGAGTCATAAAGAGATAGTTAAGTAAGTCAATCTAAGATTTGTCACTCTAAAGTAATTAGATACAATATTCTGCTGTTCTTGATTAGTAATAATTTATAAAATTCTCTAGGCAGAGTAAATTGATATTTGAAAAGGCATTTTCAATTTTCAATTATAAATTAATCACCAATTAGCAAGAATGAACATAATTGGATCAAAAGAGTAGATACTATATTCATATTCCGTCTAATTAGAATATTGAATGACAAAAGAATTAAATTATACATCATAATCATGCATGGACAGGTTAAGTCAATCACTTTCACATTGCTAATGTTTGGGTAATTATGACATGTTGGTAGACATCAATCATGATTTATGATTATGAATTTTTTAATTGGAGAATTAAAGATAAATTAAAAGAAGTTTTAATTTATCTAATTCTAATTGTGACTTTATAATCATTGTCAATTTATTAGGAACCTAATGGGTCACGCGTCAAAGAACAATTTATGAAAGAAAAATCAATTTAATTAATTTGGACTTAATTATAAAGTTTAAGAAACTTTGGAGATCAAATATGAGATATTTGATTTTATTAAAATTAAATTAATTTGATTTTAATTATAATTATAATTAAAAACCTTAATGATTTTTATTTAAATAAACTTTTAAAAGCTAACACTTTGTCTTCTTCCTCTCAAAATAGTATTAAGAATTGCTATGTGGATACCATCAGAGGTTAGACAATTGAACAACTGGTGATTGACAAATCAGAAACAATTACAAAGGTTTTTCAACTGGAACACAAAAGTTATGATTTCTTATTCAAATTCATGTTTTATTCAAGTTCATGCAATTATTGCGATCCTCTCGGAATATGTAAAATTGTTTGTTTTTCAGCTACGTTCGTGATTCGATCATATTTAGATTCCAACATGAAGGTCTAGTAGTACACAGCCTTACCTTTAACGTGATGAAGATCACATACAACAAATAAATAGTCTCATATATTGATGGAAAGGGCTAATTTGGCAGTTTTGGTTCAATTTGGTGTCGATATTTTAATTTCTATAGGTTAATATGATTTTTCATTTAAATAATGAGAAATTCATTCACTAATATTTGTATGTATTATAAATAAATTCATATTCAATGGACGAATTCAACGTAAGTAATTGATTGAGAATATTTTAGCTCTTAATAAGCTCTTGAATTTGTTTTCTAGATCGATTATAGGTTGCAACAGCTATGTCTCCAAATATGTCAACGAAGAGTCGAATTTAATTTCAATAAGGTCATTAGGAAACAAGTGAAGGAAACCAAAGCCAAAGTGACTTATTTTGTTCCATCTAGCTAACACTATGAAACAAAAGTTTCACAACAGCATATTTCATCTAGAATAAAACTTAGGAAGTTTGTTGTGAATCTTAGATGCAATGTAAGTATAAACCAATGCTTCAAATTGAGCTTGCATTGTTCTGTAATAATATAGTATTCTATGTTAGTGCAAGTTTTAACTGTTTGTAATTATATAATGAAATTACTATCAGTAAATGGTTAATTCTTCAATTAAATATTCTAACTAGTTATAAGCCAATATATGGCTAATATTTTAAAAATCGGACTGAAAGTTAAACTTGTAAGATAAGAGGTTTAAAATTTAAAAAGTTCAGTCAGTATTATACCATCATAAAATCAGTTAAGGATTGAATAAAACTAAAGAATTTGAAATATGATTTAAAGAGATTATCTATATCCATTAAAACATTTGAATTTTAACTAAAAAAGAGACTTTTAAATGAAAATTAATTAATTTATTTTAGTTTATAAAAATTTATTAGTGTATGAAAACAGATTGTTAATTAAAAAGTTATTCAGTTTTTAACAATAAAAGTTATTAAAGTTATTCGAATCAATTCAAAATTTTTATGATTGAATCGATTTAATTTTTGAATCATTACATATGAAAAGCAAGGGCCTTAATAAAACACAAACAAATAGCCCCATATAAATTTGATAACATATTTACACAAGGAAGCCATTTTCTTGCAATATATTTATTAGATGATGGATATAGCAATCTATTTTATTGAGTATGTGAAACCCTTTATTGATAGGTGTTAGCCCTTTAACACATAGAGGCACTTCACAGCTAGCTGAAGACGAACCTTGGGTGGAAGATTAGTTGGATCGCACACATGGCGGTAGCATGCGAAGGCTCCAAGGTGACTTAACACGTTATATCAAGCATGGTGCGAGTTTTGGTAGAGTTTCGAACCGTGTACGAGTTGACATGGCTAATGCTAAGTTCTTGATAGACTGAAGACGTAGTGGTTACTCGAATGGAAAGACCATGGCTAATGGACTTGAAATGGGTAAGCATTAGATTAGACCGGTGTGTTATGACTGGATTTGGCTCGAATGACTCATCATCAACGGATAGAGATCGTGGGAGATCTTGGATGATGTGACAGATAAGATCACGGAGGATAAACATCAGTATTAAAGGATAAAGACCATGTGGGAGGATCATCTCAAGATAGTGGACATCTTCGTGGATAGGGATAGACCATGTGTAATCTTTTATCTTGTTAGTTGGGGTGTAGATAAACCTTATCAGATAAAGTCCTATTTAGATAAGGATGTTATCTTATAGGATAATAATGTAATATGATAAAATAAGAACTAATCATGAGTAATACAATTATGTTAGGATTCTAACTTGTTCCCCAAATCCTTAATGCTTATATATAGCTCATTTGAGCCTTGCACCTTACACACAGAGCTGAGAGAGCATTCCTTTGTATACTTTAAGGGAAGAAAAAAAAGTTTAGCATTATTGCTATATCTAATTTGCTTATATTGTTTCCATTATTATTGCTTTTTTTGTTTTCTTATGAGTGTGAGAGTTAAACACTGCGAAGGTCATGAGGTGTTCAAGAAATACATTATTGGTTAACGATCATATAGGAAGATTGAGTCTTGCTTAAACAAATCTAAGTAAGATTGTCATGAAAAGGAGTAGGCGCGACTTGCAGATAAGTTCGGTGCTTAAAAAGAACTTTGTAACAACTGGTATCAGAGGCAGGTTAGAGATAGAGGGAGGCAACAATTTGACAGAGGGTGTCATCAGAGTGGAGGCACTCATTGGCCCAATTCCTCAAGGGGAAGAGGAGGTCACTTCCTACAACACTCAAATGTAGATGTTAATAGAACAAATCCAGGCATTGTAGCATCAAATAGCGGAATTGATAAAGGAACAAGAAGATACTAGGTTTGAGATGACGATCCTAAGGCATGTTGTTGCAAGACAGGAGACTAGACGTGTCAAGAGCACTATGGTGAAGATGCGTGAGCCTAAAGTTTTTGAAGGTGTTTGGAAATTGAAGGAGCTCGAGAGCTTTATATAGGATATGGATCAATACTTTGTGGCTAGTAAGATACCCTATGCTGAGAAGGTCAACGTGACAGCCATATACTTGGATGGTGATGCAAAGTTTTTATAGAGGATGAGGACCTCCGAGATCAATACAAGTAGAGATACCATCAACACTTGGGATAAGATAAAGAAGGAGTTGAAGGATCAATTTCTTCCTATAAACACTTGTTGGCTCGCGAGGGATGCCTTGAAGAAGCTGAAACAGGATAGATCGATAAGAGAATATGTTAAAAAGTTCAGTTCTCTAATGCTTGACATTGATAATATGTCAAAAGCGGACATACTCTTCAAATTTTTGTTTGAGTTATAACAATGGGCGTAAATGGAGTTGCGAAGGCTAAATGTGAAGGACTTGGTTGGTGTAATCGAGGTTGCTGATGCTTTGGTGGACTTTCGAGTGACGAAGGATACTAAGGTGGGTTCCTCAAATTCTTCCAAGGAAAAAAGCCTAGCCCAACAAGAGAAGAGCGAGGGGAAAAAGAAGAAAGACTCCAATAAGGGAGACTTTAAGAGGAAAGGCAAGCAAACGTGGTTTCAATAGTGGGGAGACGTCCTCTAGAAAGGGAAAACTTTCTTATTACATATGCAGCGGTCCACGTTTTGTGAAAGAATGTCTAAGAAAGGATAAACTGAACGTATCGATCACAGTAGAAGAGGAGGAGGATTCGGAGGCAGCTCTAAATCCAATCACCTTGTTGAACGTGGATAAGAGTGAGTCTAACCCTTTTGACAAACAAAAGTATGTAGGGATACAAGTTAATGGGAATAAAGTAATCGCAATGATAAATACTAGTGCGACACACTCATTCGTGGCAGAAAAGATGGTGTGTAAGTTGGGGTTAAAGGTGTCAAAGACCCCGATAAGGATAACAACCCCTACGAGTAAGGTACAAGATATGGTAGGAGCTGCTTACAACATCCAGTGAGCATAGGAAGTTAAAGTGCCAAGTTCAATTGCATGGTCATAACACTTGAAGATTTCAAGTTAATACTGGGATCGATTTCTTGAAGGGAGCAAAGGCAGTGTTGTATCCAATTTTGGAAGGTATGATGATTATGTATGAGAAAAGTTCTTTCTTTGTTAATTATTGTAGATTCGATGGTGAAACGATAGATGATATAATGGAGGTAACACATGTGTCGCCCATAAGCATCGAGAAAGGATTGAAGAAAGGTATGGAGATATATATCGCTGCCATATGGGAGATTAGTGAAGACCATGTGGTGGAAGTCCCTGATGCGATTACAAGTTTGTTGAGGGAGTTTCGGGATGTGATGCTAAAAGAGTTGTCTAAAACTCTTCCCCCTCGTCGAGAGATAGATCGCAGGATTAAGTTGGTTCCTAAAGCAATCCTACCTGCACGTACCCTATATAGGATGTCCTCGTTAGAGTTGAGGGAGCTTTGAAAGCAACTTGGTGAACTATTGGAGGTAAGGTTCGTCTAATCATCTAAAGCCCCATATGATGCCTTAGGGTTGTTCCAGAAGAAGCAAGATGGAACACTTCATATATGCATAGACTATTGAGCCTTGAACAAGGTAATAATAAAAAACTAATATCCTATTCCCTTAGTTCAATATTTGATGGACATATTATCGAAGGCTGCAGTTTTCACGAAGCTGGACTTTCGAAGTGGGTATTGGCAAGTGCGGATAACCCAAGGTGATGAGCAAAAGACAATGTGCATGACTCGATATAGATCGTACAAATTTATAGTCATTTCATTCGAATTGACTAACACCCCTGTGACATTTGCAACCTAATGAACAACGTGTTGTATGATTTCCTTGATGAGCTCGTGGTGGTGTATCTCGACGACCTTGTAGTGTATAGCACAAATATGGTTGAACATATAGAGCATTTGAGGAAAATGTTTGAGCGACTAAAGCAACACAAGCTCTACGTGAAGATGGAGAAGTGTGACTTTGCACAGCCGAAGATCAAATTCTCGGGCCACTTGGTGGGTAAGGATCAGCTCAAGATGGATCTGAAAAAGGTAAAAGCAATAATTGAATGGTAAGTTCCCACAATAGTACAAGAATTGCAGAGTTTTTTTGAACTGACGAACTACTATAGGCGATTTATAGTGGGATACTCGAAGAAAGCGGCACCATTGATGGACCTGCTAAAGAAAAGCAAGAGTGGAGTTGGTCAAATGCATGGCAGGAGGCATTCAAGATATTTAAAGCCGCTATCTCAACTGAGCCTATGTTGAAGCTGCTAGAGTTTGATCTTCCATTTGAGGTCCACATGAATGCATCAAACAAAGCCATTGGTGGTGTCTTAGTGTAGGAAGGTCATCCCATAGCATTTGACAGTCAAAAGCTCAACAGTGTGGAGTAGCGATACTCAACACATGAGAAGGAGATGCTCGTGGCAGTGTATTACCTTGAGATATGGCG
>JANSVA010000217.1:3376293-3404831 GCA_025504915.1 Erythroxylum reticulatum
CAATATAATTAATTAAAATATTATAATTAATTAAAATATAATTAAATTAATTAGTTACAATATAATTAATTATAATATTTTAATTAATTAATTACGCTACTTTAATTAATAAATATATTGTAATTAATTAATTACAATATAATTAATTAATTAAAATATAATTAATTTTAATTTCTTAATATTTTTTACAAACCAACCACTATCAATGATAATGATAATCATTCCTTTCTCTTAACCAACCATCATAATTATAATGATAATACTCATTCTCATTCTTCACTATATTCATTCTCATTCCTATTACCATTCTCCTATTCGAACCAACTACCCCGTAAATAGCATGCAAATACTTTCTCATTCAAGATTATCTAACAAGTCACTCTCATTTATCAAATTCGATTCCTTATAAATCTAATATGTCAAAAGATTGATATAATCAAGGAAAACTAGATATACATAACTACTTGTTTTTATTAAAAATCTTAGTAAACAAATAAATTTAATTATTAAGAAATTTCAATAAATTATTTTCAACTTAATAATTATAATCATATGTTTTTTTTCAAAATTTTAAATAGTATCAAACAAAAACTTAGTTGTTTAATCTTTTATGTTCTAATCTATTCATTTTTGTTTGAATAGATGAATTCACATATTTTTTAGTTCCTTTTACATCCCGTTATACTCATACATTGACTCATAATTCGAATTGTAACCATATGTAATTATGGAACATACTTTTGAATTGGTCCCACCAAGCAATTGTAAAATAACAAAAGTAACATTATAATCAAAATAAAGTAATAATTAATTTTCAATATGTAACAAAAGTGAAAAAATATATACCTGAATTAAGCTTGTATCTTTGATGAATAGCAATAGGCATGCTAAAATTACTGGAAGCATCCTTATAAACCTCCATTTGTGAGCTTAGGAGATCTTGCAACATCTCCTCATCAATAATTATTGTAATAGTTAATAGTAATCTTTAATCAACTTCAAATTCTTTGTAAAAGATGGTATGAAATGAAAATTATGATATAAAAATACCCTAACTACAAATAACAGAGAGTAAAGTTGTATTTCTCATATCTCATTAATAACTGCAATATAATGTATGTGCAAAGAAGGTTTATTTTTTAGCTTGATCTTGATTGCTTCTTTCGCCCTTACTATAACATTATAAAAATAACTCGTTGTTGTTTTGTCATCACTACATTCAGACAAAAAACCCTCACTAAAGACTTAAAAACTCGAATTACAACTTGGCACTAAAACCAAAATTCATGATCTTCAATTACAAATTTAGAAACCTCCACTTTGACATTAGACCTAGCATATTGAGATGCATCATGTTTATTATTTATAAAAATTCACCTCAACTCCTTCTTCATCAAGAAAAAACATTGAAGTGATAAGAAATTAATTGCAAATCTTGTAATAGCATGACAACACAAATTCATGCTATTGGTGAAATCTTTTTTTATCAAATTTAGGACACATGCATGATTGTAGATAATCTTGGTCATTTTTTTTTCTTTTTGCACAGTTTCATCAATGATAGGAAAATATCTAGTATATCCTATATTTTTAATATCAGGTCAATGCAATATACATCATAAGGAGATCAACAAAAAGAATTATACCTGCTTTGCCATCTTTTTCCAACTGCTTTGCAAGTAGAATCAATGTTAGCAATGAACTAAACAATATTTTGTTGCCTAGTTTCATTCACAACTTCGTCAACTATTTGAAATAGAGTATTATAATTTTTAACAAGGCCAGATGTATCAATAGATTTCAAAATCATTGTCCTTTTATAAAAATAAACAAAAAGGTTGATAATAGACTCATGTCTTTTATTTGTGGCATCACATATAATTGAAGATTCATAAGTTGTAAAATCATTATTTTTTTATCCAAATAATTTTTTATTAATAAATAGAGCTGCTCATAAGTTTACATTTATAGTCATCAATCAAAAGAGTCTTATGTTCTGAATTGTAAGAGGCAATAACATCCACCATAAACTAGGAATAATAAGATTAGGCAAAATTAAATGATACATCTGAATCATACCATCATCCAGTCGTTGTTATGTCCATATTATAAAACACTTCTTTAGATTGTAAGGCACTATAGATTAAAAGTTGAGCTCCAGGAATTATTTGTAAGTTGTTTTCTTCTTTTTCTCACATCAAGTGCAACATTCCTACTTATTGGGTAAGAATACTACCACCTTCAACATTCCAACTATCGTCTTAACCATTGAAAAAAAGAAAAAAAAACTTTCCCTATTAATTTTGTAGTTTAGTCTTTATTTTCTATCTTTTTCATGTTGATACACTTATGATTAACTTTTTCACAAAATATTACATTACCTTTGACCCATCTAAATGCTTATTTATTCTAACGATTCCCATATCTTTCAAATGCTCGTTGCAATAACAAATGATATGGTTTTTTATTTTAGGAACTTATATAGTATAAACCTAAGCGGAATCATCACATCTTCGTGAAATGATTTAATTATTAAGAGTATTTAAACTCTATCTCCATTTATCTATAAAAATACACGAAGACATGTGTCAAAATGAAATTAGTAAATTCACATTCAAATATAAAGTTTTGTATATAACAACATTACATAACTATAAAAATTCCATATTCAAGTATAAGTATAATTAGGTAGACTTTATCTTACATCTTTCTTTAATAATACATATTGCCAAAAATAACTTTTATTTATCATAACATTCGTTGCAAAATGACTTAAACATTTACAATATTTTTACATAATGTTAAGCAATGAGTATTTTCTTATAAATTAAGACATACTTTAAAAGCTATTTTCTACAATGTAATTAACTACCAACGTCACGTAAGATAAGATGATAAATGTATATTTACCGTAGGTAAGATAAGACAATAAAACAACCTACACGAGGTCTCAGATATGCAAAATAAAGTAGGATACTGGGATTAAATGACTATAAAATACATAAACGGGCAAAGCAAAACGGAGCTTACAATTCTACCGAGAGACAGGATGATAGAGATAAAGAAGTAAGGGAAAGAGGTAGAAAAACATCAGCTAATGCGTAGTTGAAGTGGATTCCACAAATAACTTGCAGTATCAAATGTTAAGAATTTGAGCTTTCGGATTAACTTCTTCAACTCCTTAGAAAGGCAATTATAGAGGCATTCTTTCTTCAGTAATTATTATTAATCAATTATATTATGTTTTTTCTCGATATTAAGTTATTTGGAAGTTATATTCTTGCGTTCGATATAATTAATGTATGATATTATTAATTTATTTAATAAAGAAAATTTTATATATTTATATTTATTATTATATTTAATACTTAATATTAAAGATAAAATATGTCAAATAAATATTACACAATTCAAATTATAACAAAATTATAATCATGAGATTTAAATAATATTTAAATCTTATTTATAATTTATTGTTAAATATAATTTTATAGAGATGAAGTATTGGTAGAAAAGTAAAACTAATATGTATTATGCTTATTAATTATAAAGAAAAAAATTAATATTATAAATTAAAATATAAAAATATTTAAATAAATGCGTGAAAGCTTATTAAAGAATAAGTTTAATAAATTATCCTACTTATAAGAATCCTCAATAAAATATTACTTGTGTCTATAAATATACTCATTACGAAATTTTAATAATTAATCATTATAATCGTGATTATGAAAGTATTTCATAAAATGTGAAATGCAATTAATGATCTATTATATTTAGAATAACTCAATCGGAAGTATGGTATGAATTGTATAGAAATATTTGAGTAATTCAATAATAAACTTATCATTCTAAATTAATTAAGAAGAATGTGGTATTGTTTTTTATTAGTAATGATTTAAGTAAAGTAAATTGCGATTTGAGCATGTTTTTTTTAAATATGAATTTTAATTAGAATATCGAAATAATTAAATTATATATTATAAATATTTATAAAAAGATTAAGTTAAATTATTTTGATATTTTTAATATTTGAGTTGTTATTAACATGTTATTAAATGCAAGTGTTGGATTAAATTCGAATCAAAATTATTATTATTATAAATGTAACGTTGAATTACAATCCAATTCAAAACGAACCTAACTTTGCAAAGAATGTTTTTGGTGGTCGGACCATAAGAGTTCCTCGGCAGCCTTGGAAAAGTCAGGCATGACGAAAAACGAAACCTACTTAGGGTAAGTTTCAGAAATTAAGATTTTTAAAAAATAATTAATAACAAAAAGAAGCTTCCCATTTTTCCGAAAACACGCTTAGTACAACAGATTTGATATTTTCCTCCAATCCCTGCCCCTTCTCGCTACCCAGACACGAAAGCGAGGAAGTCCAAGATTGAATCCTACCTTCGTGATCGATTCTAGGGTTTCCCGAAAAATCAATCTCTCATGCAATCGCTTTGTTAGCTAGGGTTTACGATAGGGATATACAGACAGACACAGATATGTATAGCAACTTCAAAGAGCAAGCAATAGAGTACGTGAAACAAGCTGTGACGGAGGACAATGCTGGGAATTACGCCAAGGCGTTCCCTTTATACATGAACGCGCTCGAGTATTTCAAAACCCACTTGAAGTACGAGAAGAACCCCAAAATTCGAGAGGCAATTACCCAGAAATTCACCGAATACCTCCGCCGTGCCGAGGAGATCAGGGCAGTTCTTGACGAGGGTGGGCCCGGTCCAGGTTCCAACAACGGGGACGCGGCGGTCGCTACGCGACCCAAGACGAAGCCCAAGGACGGGGAGGACGGTGAAGATCCGGAGCAGGCGAAATTGAGATCTGGATTGAATTCTGCGATTATAAGGGAAAAACCTAATGTCAAGTGGAATGATGTTGCCGGTTTGGAAAGCGCGAAACAGGCTCTTCAAGAGGCTGTTATTTTGCCTGTTAAATTCCCCCAGTTTTTTACAGGTGATGTTTTTGTTAATGGGTTTTGTTTGTTTTATTAATAAAGAAGGATTTTCGTGTGTTGTTAACATTCTTACAAGATAACTACGAGTTTTGAGTGAAAGCATAGAGGTCTATTGCAAATTTTCAACTTCATTCGTGTACCTCAGCTGTGAAATCTTGATATTTGATCGACTCACTTCCCTTAGGCAAGAGGCGACCGTGGAGGGCTTTTCTCTTATATGGGCCACCTGGAACTGGGAAGTCTTATTTGGCCAAGGCTGTAGCAACTGAAGCAGAATCCACATTTTTCAGGTAACCCTTCTATGTAATAAAGTAAGTCCTTTTATTTGCTCGTTAGAAATTCTGAGTTGTACTGTCTTAGTTCAATAAATCGTTGCGACATATTTTAATCTGTTTGCGGTACTGTGTGAAAAGAAGGAGATCATACCTTGGAGCTATTTATACTGGCATGCTTTTATTGTGTGCCCTTTCACACTTGTAACTCCCTTGCCTTCCCTTTTTGCTATAGCGTGTCCTCTTCAGATCTTGTTTCGAAGTGGATGGGTGAGAGTGAGAAATTGGTGTCAAACCTTTTCGAAATGGCCCGTGAAAGTGCACCTTCCATCATTTTCATTGATGAAATAGATTCCTTATGCGGTCAACGTGGAGAAGGCAATGAGAGTGAAGCTTCAAGACGTATCAAGACAGAGCTTCTTGTGCAGATGCAGGTATATGTGTTCTCTGAATTGGCAGGGGGTGGAGCAGAGTGCCATTGCACATTACTTTTTCATAAGACAACGTTTTCTGCTTTCTTGTTATAGTTATGCTATTTATTTCACTTCCTCGTAGGCATGACTTTTTAGTGTTTCACACAACATTGTAGCTTGTCAGACTGTAATTGAGTTGCATTGGAGGGGGGCTGAGATTGGAACCATATTTTAATGACCTTTCTGACCTTCCCTTGTCTAAAATGAACTGTTTTATTGTTGTTGCGAGACCTTCTCAAATTGGTTGATCCAGTTTGAGAAAGCTGGGGAACATTTCATTAAGTTTGAACTTCATGACACGTTTCAAAGTTTTGTTTTTAAGAATTTTAGTTGATTGTGTTTCAGAATAATACTCTGGGTGGCAGGTTTTTAAGAATGCTGCATAGATATTCTTTATTTTTCCTATTACATGCTTATGTTTTTGTCCTTACTCTTTCGTTTTTAAATGTAGAATGTAGGCCTTAGTTATGAAAATTGCATAATCAGTCCAAAACATTTTGGTTTTATTATCAAAACTCTATTTTCATGTTCAACTAAGTTCAGTTTATCATCTCATCTGTTTTTAAATTCTGAATGGAAGATATACTTATGAAACTTGCACAATCGATTCAAATATTATGTGTATAATTATGAAAATGCTGCTTTTACTTTTAATTCATATAATGTATGTATTCTTCAGCTCATCTTTCATTAACTTTGTAATGAACTAAGCTTAGTTCCAATACTGCTCAACTTGATTTGAATATTGTGGTTTGATGGCTATGACAATCTTTATAAATGTTGATATAATATCTTTATATGGAAAATATTATCTACCAGAGACCTTTGTTCTACCCCAGTTTAAGCCATAACTCTTATTTTCTTTTTTCCATGAGCGCCTTGGACTAGTTTTGGGATAATAAGGTTGTAGAGCACTCATTCTACAAATTTAGGCATGACTTGCAGGGATGGGTTAAGAATATATATCCAGTAAAAAGGTAATAGTTAGCAAACAATTTCACTTAAGAAGATAATAAAAAGCTTAGCAATTTCACTTAAGAAGATAACAAAAAGCTTAGTGTGCAAAAATGAAAATCTTTATAGAAGACTGATGGTTTTATTTTTCGAATTCTTGGTGGGGTAAATTTCCCATACTAATATTCATACTGATTCTTCCGCGGTAACCTTGTTCAACTTTGATGTACTCTAGATAAATGCCTTCTGCATTCTGATCAGGAAAACGCCTTCATCAGAATTGATATGAAATGTTCATCATTCTGTGTTATCTGAAACTAACTCCACCTTTGCAAATTAGTGATATATGAATTTTCATGAGCATCAGAATGTAATGTCTAGAAGCCTTTTTCAATCATTATGTGGTTCTCATTGATAAGGGTTTCTTGAGTCTGAAGATTTTTATTTGACTATATTAATGCTACGTAATGGGTGGCTTTTTTGTCCCATGCTATACTCCTGTGGGATGATGCTTTTCTATGCTCTTATTTTAGGAGTATAGCAGTGTATATTTGGTGACAATGATATCCGTGGTTTTATACATGGTCACTTCCACTATCAAATAAAAGGGATCATGGTAAACCAATGTTTAGAACTGCTTCATATCATTTATATCTACGACAGTGAACTTATCATCAATTCTGCTTCTGAGAAATCTCTTGTAAGCAGTTTATATTTTTGAGATGCATCTAATGGAACAAGAGTCCTCATATTTGGTTTCGTTCTTTTGTTCTTGTTTTTCATCATTAATACGGTTCTGGAGTTGAAGTTGCAAATTTTAAATTGAAATGTATTATTTTCTGTTTAGGGTGTAGGGCACAATGACCAGAAAGTTCTTGTTTTGGCAGCAACAAATACACCTTATGCTCTAGACCAGGTGAGGGCATTATGAGGAGATTATTTTTATAATTTAAAATTGAAGTGTTTGACTATTCCTAATCACTGGAGATTACAGGCCATTCGACGACGTTTTGACAAGCGTATATACATTCCCCTTCCTGACCTGAAGGCTAGGCAACATATGTTCAAAGTATTAGAGCTTTCCTTGAGTTTGTGCAAACATTTTTGAACTATTCATAATCGTCATATGCAGCATGTCTTTCTTTTGTTATCTTGCTGAAGCCTGAAACTCATGTTCAGGTTCATCTAGGAGATACTCCAAACAACTTGACTGAAAGTGATTTTGAGTACTTAGCCAGGAAGACCGAGGGATTTTCAGGTTCAGATATTTCAGTTTGTGTAAGCACGACACCTGCTGATACTTGTTATTGCTGTCAGTTTCTTATTTTATCGCTCTGTATTATAGGAGTATTGACACCATTTTTGCTTGCTGTTCTTGACAGGTCAAGGATGTCCTTTTTGAGCCAATCCGTAAAACTCAGGATGCCATGTTTTTTGTCAAGACATCCAATGGCATGTGGATGCCTTGTGGACCAAAGCAAGCAGGTGCTGTCCAAATAACAATGCAGGAGCTTGCAGGGCAGGGACTTGCAGCTCAGGTAATTTTCAATACCACACAAAGAGTTATTGCTTTCTGAAAAAGAATGGGTGTATGCTTCTATATGGTTTTGTTGCTGCAGTCTCTAGAAAAAGTTGTTTCGATTCTGCAGGTCCTTCCACCCGCAATTACGAAAACTGATTTCGATAAGGTTCTAGCGAGACAGAGGCCAACTGTGAGCAAAGCTGATTTGGATGTTCATGAAAGATTCACCAAAGAGTTTGGAGAGGAAGGCTAATGGGTAGAATGACCCTCATATTGACCCTCAATTGTGAGTGCAGCCACTATAATTTGTAATTTATTTATTGCTGCTGGATCCAGTGAATTGTTCTTCCGACTATTCTGTCAAATGGGAAACATAGCTTGACTTTCCCTTTGTATTGAGATCATAAAACTCAAGTTGGACACTTTTAAATTGCTTGTTTGAAATTGTGTAAAGAGGAATTCGGAATATGTTGCTGCACGATGCCTAAAATTTGCTGCCTGTCCAGATTTTCAACTGATAATATCGTTTTGCAGAGTCTTTTTAAGTTTCAGGTCGATCATGGAGCTAACATAAAGATATCAATTGGGAACGAAGTTTTGTATATAGCAATTGGCCAATGTACCTTTTTCATTAACTCATTTTGATAGCTTTAATGTGTTACATTGCCTAGAATCAGTTTATTGGACTTTGATTTAGCTCGATGCTTCATTTATTCTTTTTTAATATTTCAATTTGCTGTAACATAAAATGAAAATGATGCCACCATGTAGATTAAACCTTGACACACGGCAGAGACATTCTCTTTTGCACTATGTATGGGATTTACGCTAAAAGCACAGACTGGTTTTAGTTTACCTTCTCCTTGATTCTTAAATATTTTTATTTTTGAATATTTTTAAATATTTTTATTTAAAATATTCTACTGTACTTCGTTTTACTTAAATATTTTTATTTTTGGTTAATGTTAATTTCTTTTTGTGGTTTTATGTAATCATCAAGGAAATGCTACAAGTTGACATCATTTTCATAATCACTAAACTAGTTTGTAAAGGGAAGTACTGATGGTTAGGGTAAGAAATTTGATCCATCTTACAAGAAATCATTGGAATAAAGGAAATTGGGTTGGAAAGAACTAACGATGATATGCCATATTAAAGTCAAAGGGTGAATGGTCAACGACTTAACATCACTTTGTTTTAAATTAAAAGATAAAGTTATTATGAGCAAAGAAAAAAAATATTTATCTTGTAGAGAATTAGAAAGCTAAAATAAATAAATATTTGAATACAAAACTACATATATACTTTCTTGTTCTCCAATATTGTTCCAATCCTTAATTAATTAATTCTTATAGAAAATACCAGCTCCAAGATAATTTGTCTAATTAATTAATTATAATATGGCCGCACGTATTAATAAAAAAAAAGCTTAAACAAGGAATATTATCATTGATCAAGCAAATGGAGTAATATGCCATTACATGAAAATTTTTGTACCAAAAGATAATTCCAATGCCATAATTTTATAAGCATTGTTTGTGTTACTTTATAACAAACGGGAGCCAGCAGGCCATTGAGACTTGCGTATGAAAGTAGTGATGCTGATGTTTTCTCTGCTATGGATGATGTAATTAGTGTCTCTCTCTTGGGCCTGACCCTCCACAGACCAATTATTTTGTACATGCAATCCCTGTTGGATCTTTCCATGCCAACCAATGTTGCACCTTGGATCACCACTGTTGCTGCTAGTACTCTGGACGGAGAGTTCAGCTCCAGCATATATCTTGGAAATTCACAAGTTCTGAAGGTAAAATATTGATACTGAAAATGATCTTAGAATTTCCGCTTCTTTTGTTCTGTATCCAAGAAAGTGTTCAATATTAGGGAGGAACATATTTCGAGATTTAAAACTTGGGAAAATGGCATGTTCATGGAGCTTTAAACCCCCTGACAATGGAAAGCTCGCATACTCTTGTAGCTGCAAGTGATGCAGCCACACCAGGAGTATCAGCACAGAATGCAAGGTATGGTTTAAATGCCTTTTTTCTTCATTGATGAATCGTCCATTTTCTAGGAGCAGAAGATATGCTATTGGAGTTCTTACTGTGTCATCATCTGCCAAATTCCATCTTCTATACATTGTTCCTAAAGCAGTCGTGCATTGCCTTTGCGTGTCAACTTTTGCACAAACAATACACTAGATGAAACAAAGATTGGGGGAAAGATAGTTATTTGCGCCATTGAAGCTCCTCTTGCAAACAGACGAGCAAAGGCATTAGTTGTGCAACAAGGAGGTGGCGTAGGAATGATACTGGTGGATCCAAATGTTATTGTTGGCTTTGAGTTTGTAATCCCAGGTACCATAATAGGCCATGAAGAAGCAGATCCGCTTCAAGCTTATCTATAGAGTGACAAGTGAGTTTCCTAGTTTCAATTGATTACAAAATACACCATTAAAGTAATACTTGATCAGCACAACTTACTGATTAAAATTTCCTGATGTAGAAACCCGACCGCCAGGATCGCACCAACAGTAACCGAGCTGAACACTAGGCCTGCACCAAAAGTGACCGTGTTTTCTTCCCGGGGACCGAATGTTGTGAGTCCTGATATTATCAAAGTAAGAATCATGTTCTTTGTTCTTTAGACATTTACAAGGAACGAATTGGCTCTACGACTATCGTCTGATAGATTCATATTTCAATATCCAATTGCAGCTAGATATTACAGGACCTGGTGTTAAAATTTTGGCGGCTTGGTCTCCGCTAGCAGCTGATAGTGCCGGCGGCCGATCCGTCGATTACAATATAGTATCGGGCACCTCCATGTCTTGCCCACATGTTGCAGCAGTCGCAGCAATCATAAAATCTTACCACCCTTCCTGGAGTCCAGCAGCTCTTAAATCTGCAATGATGACTACAGCTACAGTTACAGATAACACTCTAAAATCAATTACAAGAGACCCAAATGGCACCATATCTACCCCTTTTGACTATGGATCCGGGAACATAAACCCAAAGGCAGCTCTCAATCCTGGACTTGTTTACGACTCTAGACGATCTTATCAAGTTTCTTCGCAGTACTGGTGCAAACCCTGAACAACTAAAAAACATGACAGGACAGCTAACTTACTACCAGAAACCTGTAGTACAATCATATGATTTTAACTATCCTTCCATTGGCATATCTAACATGCAAGGAAGCATGTCTGTTCATAGAACAGTGACATATTATGGTGAAGGACCCTCAGTTTATGCTGCAAGTATAGTTTATCCAGATGGCATTCTCGTTAAAGTTACACCTGCGACACTCAAATTTGCAAGGACGGGAGAAAATGTCTTTCAAGATTGATTTTACACCTCAAAAAGACAAGTAATGGTGATTTTGTATTTGGGGCTTTGACATGGAGCAATGGTTTCCAAAGGGTCAGAAGTCCTATTGCTCTCAATGTTACATCTCCGTAGAAAGAAATACTTTACACATAGTCTGTCCAAGTCGGTGTTTATTACTTAGATTTGGATGCTCAAGCTTAACTTCTCTTTACAACAGAATATCATCAGCTACTTTTATATCTTATTTTCTTAATTAGTACCCCTTTATGCCCCGTTTGGACGATGGCTTTTCAGCCAGAAATGCTCGTAGGAGGACATTAGCTATTTCACAAACAGTTGATATATTTGTTTGGTTATCAGGTTGGCTTATTTAACTCAACAGCTGATTTTTAAAACGCTCCATATCACTAGCGCTTTGCCTTTATGATAATGACAATTGTTTCCTACTACTTTTGACTGTTTCACGACGTAAACTTACAATTAGGCCACTTGTTTTCCTTTTCTTGCTTTTAAAAGGAAAATTTTGTAATTTTTGAACTGTTTGTAATAAATATAAAGATGCTTTAAAGGAAACAACACATTATTTAAATTAAGAATTTGTCCTAGTTAATCAAAGTAAGGTATTTAAAATCAATAATTCCATAATAAAATCTTTAAACGGCATACCTTAAAGTTAATTGAATAAAATTTAAAAATATTTCATTATTAACTATAATGGAGTATTTTAATGTAGGAATACCTTAATTAAGTTGAGGGTTTAATGTAGCATAATAATAGGGTAAAATATTTAAGTAGATATAGTATTCATGTTCTTATAAGTTTTTTAAATTCATGTTCTCATAAGTCATTTTACACATAAACAGTTAATACTAAACAGTTAATTTCACCAAATATTTTTAATAAACAACTGACGTTATCCGCTGGTCAAATCATATATCAACTAGCAGCTAATGCAACCTGTTGTTTGCCAAACATAACCTATATTACAATTAGATATCTTTTACGTTTACACATTTATTTAAAATATAGGTCAATTCTAATTCATCTTGGAGTTACTTGCCCTGTTGTAAAAATAACTATTAGTTATTAGAATTCAAAACTGAAAATTTAATAGATGATAGAAAATAGAAAATTGTATGTCTATAATTGCAAAGTTATATTCTCATATTAATAAAATTGTGATCTAACTTGTAGATTTTATTACCTAAAAGATAGTTAACTGAGAATATACATTAAATTTATAAATATCTATTCGATCAAACTTGCTATTTAATTTTAAATTATTAATTTATTAAAAAATTATTTAAATGTGTAATTTGTGAATTATTACATATATTTAGTGATTTATTTAATATATATTCAAAAGATAATAATTGTAACTTATTTTTATAAAGAAAAAGTATTTAACTGCGACTTAACCTTAAACTCTTAATCTAATACTAAATTCACAACTCAAGAAATAAGAGACTAAAGCATTAGCTAAATAGAATAACTTGCGGTGTTTGAAAGTTGGATATAAACAATTCATGGATTCAATAATGGTTACAATAATTAAACCCAAAAGTAAAAGAGAATGTAGCCAAAGTTTGTCATGTTTAAAAGAAATCAATCTCATTCATACTGTAACAGAACGCTTATTGTGAAGAGGTGATTGGAACATCGTTAAGTAAACTTCCATTATATCTATCAAATTCATTGCATTTTTTAATCATTTCTTTGTTAAATTTTCAAATACTCATACTTTTACCTACAAATTTAAGGTATTTATGTTAACTTACGCTCTTTAGTATTTATTTTAATTTGTGCTCTACAGTCAATTTATTGGTTGTAATTTAGTGATAAAATAATTTAAAGACATTCTTTATCTTGTATATATTTAGATGTATATAATAAAGTCCATGAGATAATGATACGTTACAAATAAAATTATAAAGAGATTATAATTATAAGATTCATATTATATTTATGTATTATCAGAGATGTGGGTGATAAAGATAAATATTCTCATTTATCTCTTAAACTGATTTTAGTTTGTTTAGATATAGTTTATCATTATCTATTGTTTTTATACATCCTTATTTGATACTTGTACCCATATCTTGTACATACCTATTTATACTTCACATGGTTAATGTAAAGTTGTACCTAGGTTACCATTACAATATCATGGTACCATAGCCTTTTTCTTCACACCCCACGTAGCAGCGAAGACTTGCCCATAACCTAGTGTTGTCAATGTCAATTAAACCCACTTGCCTTCATTTGATTTTTTTTTTTTCAGATTTCATCAATTTAGAGAAGTCTTTACGGCCTAACAGCTAGCTGTCCATCATGACCTCAAATCTACCTATTGTTGCTTCAACCATCTGCATCTCTCCTACCTCCACTATAGCCACTTTACCAAACATATCTCCTCCTACCTCCACTATAGCCACTTTACCAAACATATCTCACGAGCTCCTAATCAAGCTGAACTTCCTTAGTTATCTCCTATGGAAAGCACAAATAATGCCATTGCTTCACAGCTATGATTTGGCTTCATACATTGATGACAACTCTGCTTCACTATCACAAACCGCTGTTGAGGGAGACCCAAATCCTCAATATTGCACTTGGTTTTGCTGTGGTCAATTGGTATTGAGCTGGATCATTGCCTCCACTCCAAAACCTTCATTCCAAAAATTGTTGGTGTCTCTTGTGCTAAGAATGCTTGGACAAAGCTTGCAGCAGTCTATGCCTCAGGTTTTAAAGTCCAAATTCATACCATTAAAAGTAATTTCTTTAAGCTCCAAAAAGAGCAGTCTGAAAGTATTGCTCAATATATTCAACGTGCGAAGGCTATGTTTGATCAGTTGGCAACCTTAGGCAATCCTATGCTTGATGATGATTTGGTGCAGTTAGTTACCAACGAACTAGAACTTATGTACCATCCTTTTGTTCGTTTTCTTGAAAACATACTTAATGCTGTTAATTTTGATGATCTTTATGGCTTATTTTTGAGTGAAGAAGCTAGTCCCAATGCTGAAAACTCATCCAAAACAGTCGTTCCAATAGCCTTTGTAGCCACTACTCAGTCTTATTCTCCGCACAATACAGGAAATACAAGGGGTCGGGGAGGAAATTATCGCGGACGAGGTAAAAGTTTTCCTTTTAATACCTCTATCCTTCCTCCAATTTCTACTCCAAATTATTCTCTTTAGCATCAACCCCATTTGCAAGGGCGTGGGCAATCGGATCCTACCCAAATTACTTGTTACAATTGTCATGGTTTTGGCCATCTCTCCAAGAATTGTTCTTCTTCGAAATTCGACAGAGCTAATGTGTCCACCACTCCTAAACCAGCCTCCAACTATGCAGCCACCTCTTCTTAACAAACCCATCCTCAGTCGTGGATCAACTATGCCAACACCTCTTCTCAACTACGCCATGCTCAGTCGTGAATCTTAGATACTGGCATAACTCATCATATTACTCCTGATCTTGAAAATCTAACCGTTTATTCTGATTACTAGGGATAAGATCATGTTAAAGTTGGCAATGGCAATTCCTTACCAATCGCTCATTTTAGATCATCTTCCTACCAGTCTAAGAATTCAGTTTTTCACTTACAAGATATTTTACGTGTTCTTGGTATTCGTCATAATTTACTTTCTATTTCTTCTTTCACTAATGCTAATAATGTGTCTATTGAATTTTTTTACTTCTCATTTTGAAATCAAGGATATCCCCGCGAGGAATTTGTTGCTTATAGGGCCGAATGACAATGAACTTTATTCTATCATTCTTGCACCTATTTATGATCACACTCCTCTAAATATTTCATTGCGTTGCTCTCTCTCAACATGGCATGAACGTTTAGGACATGCCTCTTTTCATACTGTTCTTCAAGCACTCAATAAATTTGATATTTCTGTGATATCTAATAAACAATTAGGTCTATGTCATGCTTGTAGTATTAGTAAGAGTCATAGGTTATCTTTTCTTGTCTCTTCCTTTATTGCTGAGGGACCCCTTGATTTAATCTATTATGATCTATAGGGACCATCACTTGTTCCTTCAATTGATGGGGACCCTTACTTTTTCCTTCAATTGATGGTAATAAATGTTATGTTATATTTTTGGATCATTATAGTTAGTATTGTTGGATCTATTTTCTCAAACAGAAATCAGATGTCCTTAATACCTTTATTAAATTTTGTCACATTGTCAAAATTTTTTTGGGTAGACCAATTAAAATGTTTCAATTAGATTTGGGTGGGAAATTCCAGGCCCTTACTACATACCTTTCTGAAAATGCAATCACTCAACGTGGTGCTTGTCCTAAAACACCTGAACAAAATGGATCAGCTGAATATAAACATAGACATATTGTTGAAACTAGTCTTTCATTATTACAACATTCCTTTGTCCTAAATATTTATTGGCCTTATGCATTTGATACTGTTGTTTATATCATAAATAGACTACCATCTCATATTCTACAACATGTCTCTCCTTTTGAGAAATTATTCCATTCCTTGCCAAACTATACAGATATGAAAGTTTTTAGATGTCTATGTTATCCTTGGTTTCGGCCTTATGCTCCTAATAAGCTTGCTCCAAGGTCCAAAGCTTGTGTTTTTCTTATCTACGGTAAACTTCACAAAGGCTACATTTGTCTTGATATTAATACATCCAAATTACTTATCTCATGCCATATGATTTTTGATGAGCAAGTCTTTCCCTTTTCGTAAAAGCAAGCTACTCCTGTCAATTTCCACGACACATCACCAGCAATCATTTATTTCCATCCTTCTTACCTATCAATCGTACTCCAAATATAACCTCTCCACCAAATTCCAATCTTAACCTGTCACCTCCTTAGCCTCCAACCTCGTGTCAGTCTTCTTCTCCTCCATCATCTCCACCTAACCCTTTATCTCCTCCATATTCAACTATCCGTACTATACCACATCCTACCTCCATATCACCAAATATACCTAAAACCCATATGGTGATCACTCGTTCCTAAACTGGATCCTTAAAACCACATGTCTTTCATACACAAGTTGAAGACTCTGAACCCACCTTATATAAACAAGTTGTAAAATCAAGCAAATGATGAGATGTTATGGTTGCTGAAATGGATGCCTTAATTGCCAATAACATATGCGAATTAGTTCCTCCCTCTTCTTCTTATAATGTCATTAGCTGCAAATGGGTATATCAAATTAAAAGGAAATCAAATGGCTCTATTGAACGATACAAAGCTAGGCTCGTTGCAAAAGGTTTCCATCAATGCCTAGGTATTGATTATAGGGATACTTATAGTCCTGTTATTAAGCTTGCTACCATTCGGCTTATTCTTTCCATGTTTGTTTCACATCACTGGCCTATTTATTATTTGGACGTCTCTAATGCTTTTTTACATGAAAACCTTGATGAAGAGGTATTTATGCTACAACTATAGGGTTTTGTCAGTTCTTTATATCTAGATTATGTTTCCAAGTTGAAAAAGTCTTTATATGGCTTAAAACAAGCCCCACGACAATGGTTTCTTTGTCTTATTGAACACTTAGTTCTATTGGTTTTTAGAATTGAAAAACTGATAGTTCCCTTTATTATTACATCCATGCAGGAATTCAAGCATATTGTCTAATTTATGTTGATGATAATTTAATCAGTTGAAGTAACTCTAGTCATATTCAACACATCATTACTTCTTTAAGTGACAAATTTGATTTCAAAACTTAGGTCACCTATATTACTTTATTGGTATGGAAGCCAACAGGTTACCTACAGGCCTTCTTCTCACTCAATGTAAATACATCACAAACTTGTTATATAAAGCGAATATGTCTTTGGCTAATTCAGTGTCTACTTCTGCCAGTCCACAATCCAAGTTGACGTTAAATGATGCCACTCCTTTTTCTGATGGAACTTTGTATCGCAGTATTGTTGGTAGATTGCAATATCTCTTTCTTGCTAAACCAGATATCTGTTATTCAGTAAACAAAGTATCTCAATTTATGCATCAACCGACTGAATATCATTGGCAAGCTGTCAAACGTATCTTGCGTTATTTACGTTCCACTATGCAACATTAGATTCTTCTCAAAACGAGCTCCAATCTAATGGTTTCTACCTATAGTGATGCTAATTGGGCAAGTTTCATTGATGACAAAAAATCAACAACTAGTTATTGCATATTTTTTTGGCTCAAATCTCATTGGTTGGGGCTCTTTCAAAAAATAAACTGTTGCTCACTCTTCAACTAAAGCAGCGTATCGTGCTTTAGCTTCTACAATATCTGAATTACAATGTGTACTTTCTTTACTCCAAGAACTTGGTCATGCACAAGCTATAACTACTGTTCTATCGTGTGATAATCTCAGCGTAACATATTTGACAACACACCAATTTTTTATTCCATATCAAAGCACCTGAAAATTGATTTCCATTATGTCCGTGATCTAGTTGCAAATTGAAAATTACAGGTCAGGTATCTTTCTTCAAATTATCAAATTGTAGATATTCTGACCAAGTCATTACCCAAGTTTGAAGGCAAATTGACCATCATACCTCATGATGATCAATTTGTGGGAGCGTGATAAGGATAAATATTCCCATTTATCTCTTAAACTGATTTTAGTTTGTTTAGATAGAGTTTATCATTAGCTATTATTTGTATTAATCCTTATCTAATACTTGTACCCATATCTTGTACATACCTATTTATACTCCACATGGTTAATGTAAAGTTGTACCTGGGTTACCATTACAATATTAGTGGGTATTGTATTGTATTGGGCGGTACCAACCGATACCTACTGTACCAACTAAAAAATGGTGCAATACCCACTCATTTCATACTGTCAGTTGGTATTAAACCACTGACAAATATTGGGATTGAAATGTAAATTTTAAAAATATTGGACTAGATTGTTTTTTTCCCCAAAAAACGAACCATTTAACCCACCCATTGTTAACCCAAGTTCCCCACCAACCCATCCACCTCCTACGTCTCCTCTCGCCTCTCACTCTTGCCTTACCTGTGGCATGCTTCACCTCCCTCATCTATGGCCTCGCCTACCTGGCTGCCTCACTTCCCTAGTGCCTGCCTCGCCCTGCCTGCCTGAAGGTTGCAAATTGCAATTTTCAGTTGCCTCAAGCCATTCTAAATTTCCGATTTAGCTTTGAACAATTGAAAATTTGAAATATGTGCAATCTATATTGTGTTGCTTAATGTTAAGTAATGAGCTAATTCATAATTGAGTAGTTTTTGTGTGTGAGTGACTGATAGTTGTGAATTACTGAATTATGACTTGTGAATTTGGAAATTGCATTTTGGAAAAGGAGGATAGCAAATAGATGAGTTTGTTTTATATGAATTTTGGAAATTGAGGAATGAGATTAAGGATTTTATAATTTCTATACAATTGCAATATTTGGAATTTGGAATTTTGGATGTGCTTTGTTATTTATGTTGCTTAGATTCTGGAAATTGGGATTCAATCATTCAATATAAAATTAAAGTTTGTGTTATTGTTTGAAATTCAAGAACTATTAAATTAAATGTTGGACTTTATTATAAATCAGGTTATATATTATAAATTGATTTCTTAATATACAAAATGGGTTAGTTAATTAAGGTTGAAACATGTGATTATACGAATTAAGTTAAGATGTGAGTTTATGTTTGAACAATATAATCATACAAAATGAGTCATATTTATGACTTTATGGTTGAATTATGTGATTAAACAAATTGAGTTATAGATATAACTTATGACTTTATGTTTAAATTATGTAATCACACAAAATAAGTTATAGTTGTAAGTTATGGTTCAATTATGTAATCATACAAAATAGTTATAATAGTAACTTTATGGTAGAATTATGTAATTACATAAAATGAGTTAACATTGTGAGTTATGAATTTCGATAGAATGTGCTTAATCATCAAATTTTCTTAAGGAAACATTTATATAAGTTTATGAAGGTCACTTGCATGTATATATCATATAATTGTTGAGAAATTCTTACTATTATTATACACAACTTGATTTTGATACGAAGTTATTAAGTTAATTTTAATATGTGTCTTCATTTATTTTTACAGATAAATGGAGGGAATTTTAAGAACACTTGATAATTCTGTTGCTTCAGGTATAAGAAGATTCAACGATCCAACTTAGGCTCATGCTAGCTTGGTTCCTAGAATGAAGAACCATACTATTTGTTTATATTGTAAAAAACATTTGAAAGGTGAGGGAATCACCAGATTAAAGAAGCATTTAACTAGGATCAAAGGTGATGTCAAGCCTTGTAAAAAAGTGAGTCATGATGTCAAAAATAAAGACTTTGTTTGAAGAGAATTAACATGAGAAAGATAGAAGGCAAAGATTGAACTACAAAATTGCTAGTGAAAGTTCTTTTGTTGATGTTCATGATAATAGTGGAGATGTTGCAGGTGGTAGTATTCCTACCCAATAAGAAGAAAATATTGCACCTAATGTTAGGAAAAGAAGAAGACATATGTCTAATTTTTTTATACCATGAACAACTCCTAATGCTCAACCTTCAATCTGTAGTACCTTACAATCTAGAGAAGTGACTCATAATATGGACATGGAAATAGCTACAATATGGTATGATTCAGATATATCATTTAACGCTGCCCAATCTTATTATTATCAGCCTATGGTAGATGATATTATCTCTTACAATCTAGAATATAAAGCTCTTTCAATTGATGAATACAAAGCTAGACTTCTGAGCGGCTCTGTTTATGAAATCAAAAGTTATTTGGATGAAAGAAGAATGACTTGTGCAACTTATGAATATTCAATCATGTGTGATAGTTGGATAAATAAAAGAAGTAAGCATATTATTAATTTTTTGGTTTATTATGCAAAAGGGACAATGTTTTTGAAGTCTATAGATGCATCTAGCCTTAATAGGAATGCTGATATTCTATTTGAAATATTTGATGAAGTTGTGAATAAAGTTGGGCCAGAAAATATTATTCAATTCATTACTGACAATGATTATGCTTATAAAGCAGTTGGAAGAAGATTGCAAAGCAAGTATAATTCTTTTTATTGGGCTCCTTATGCTGCATATTGCATTGACTTGATGTTGAAAAATATAGGAGATGCTAGGTATTTTCTTACTATTGATGAGACTGTGTAGAAAGAAAAACAGCTGATCAACTTCATCTTCAATCTTGTATGATTCTTGAATTTAATGAGAAAGGATTTCACCAATGGTAGGATTTTGTATCATCCTACTATTATAAGATTTGCAACTATGTTCTTATCACTTTAGTGTTTTATTGTGAGGAAGAAAAGGTTGAGACAAATGTTTACAAATGATAAGAGAGTTACATCTCAGTATGGTAGGTCTAAAGTTGGATTGGAGTTTTTTAGACTTATACTTAAAGATAAGAAATTTTAGTCCCAATGTCAATTTGTCATCCGAGTTTATGAGCCTTTAGCGAGGGTACTTCTTCTAGATGATAGTAATGAGAAGGCAACAATAAGTTATTTTTATGATGCTATAAAAGGGTCAATGAAGCAGTCAAGGTCAATATAAAAATAACTCTTATTTGTACACAACTTATCTTGCAGTTGGTAATGTGAGATAGAAAAAAACAACTTTACCCTTCATTATTTGCAGCTGAGGCTTTTTTGAATCCTAGTGTCTATTTTATACTAAGTTTTACAAAGAAAGCTGAAGTCAATAGGAGAATGTTATTAACTATTACAACAATGGTTGCTCATAAGATAATGCAAGGTCTACTAAGCTTATAAATAGAGATTTATAAGGATGCTTCTAGTGATTTTAAGATGCTAATTGTTATTCGTCAAAGAGTAAAACTTAATCCAGGTATATATTTTTTCACTTTTGTTATTTGATGAAAAATAATAATCACGTTATTTTGCTTATAATGCTACTTTTATAATCTTACGACTTACAGTTGCTTGGTGAGACTGATTCAAAAGTGATGTTCCAAAAGGCAATAGTTTACAATTTGAATTTTAAGTCAATGTATGAGTTCAACAGGGTATGAAAGGAATTGAAGTACATTCGAATTCATCCATTCTAAGAAAAGGAATAGATTGGAAGACAAAAGATTAGACGACTTGGTTTTTTTGATACATTTTTAAAGCTTCGAGAAGGGTATGTTATTATCATTATTAAGTTGGATATAATTTCTTAATAATTTAATTTTATCATTACTCTTAATAGAACTAGTAATTCTATAGATCTAATTTGCCTTGATCGTAGCGATCTTTTGGTGGATTGGGTGTTTGAGGAATCTGGTTTGATAGATGAGAGTAACTTGGAAGATAATCTTAGATGAAAAAGTATTAACATTTCATTTGGTGCAATGAATTTGAATGATGGTAATGATGAAGCTCCTCTCAATGATGAGGATTTTGTACTAAATAAGAATTGAAGTCAATACGATTTGAGTAGATATTTGATTGAATAAAGTTTCAAGTTTTTATTTCTCCTCTTTTCTAATTCATTTATATTTGATATATATGATAAGTTCTATATATGCATTATACATTATGAATATAGTTGTAAATATTTGTTTTTTAGGTTTTACTTCTAATTGATTGTTTTCTCGGCACGAACTCTTATTGTAAATTGTAATTATTAGAGGGTCATTAATATTTATTATTTTTTATTTGACGTTTTGATGAAATTATTATTAATTATATGATGAAATTATAACATTTTAAAGACTTTGTAATGTCCTTAATTTTATATTTGTATGATGATTAAATGATATTTTTATATTAATTTTGGTTATTATTTATATGTGAAATATGTTGAAAGTAATATTAATAAAAAAGATTATTGTTATTTAAAATTTTTATTATTATGATTTTTGGAGATAAAGTTGATGTAAAATTATAAATTATACAATATAATATATTGAGGGACTATTTGCAATTTTAAAAATATTCAACGGCTGCTTTATAAATTAATAAATTACCAAAAATGATATTCAAGTTGACCGCTACCGATACAGTATTGTACCATAATCAAATCTGGTATCGATACCAATACGATATTCATAACATTGTGTACTATCCTTAAATTATTCCTAATCATTGTTATATTAAGATTGTATATTAATATAACGTAAAAAAACTAGGATATGTTATGTTTTTCTTTATAAAGAAAGTAACCAATCTCATAAACTAAAATATGGAGATACTGAAATAATTGTGTGGGTATTTGTTAGAGAACAAGTTCATTAAATTGACCCTATATGAGAAATCCATTTGGAATATTACTTCTATGTTTATGAAAATTCTCATAGTGATGATTGTATAAGTGATAATTTGACTTAAGATCTCCAAAATTATCTTGTATAGGGATTATAATATGTTGATACTACTTATGACTAGAGATGACAATGAGTTGGGCCAAGCTAGAGCTCGCTCAGGCCTGGGCCCTATCCGACCAGTTCTATTGTGCTGTTAGGGCCTGGGCATAACTTAAGACCTGATTGAGCCTGAACAGCGAGTTCGAGCCCGATTCAAGGAAAGGGGTCGAGTTTGAGCCCAACTCAGCTTGGCCTAAACATTTTATAATAAAAATGCAAAATGATGTTATTTTGTTTATAAGTATTAGGCTTCTTGTAGAGCATGGGTAACCTGAGCCTAAGGCTCAAAGTTTTCAAAAAATCTAGCCCAAGGTTCGGCTCAAGGCCACAGATTCTTCAAAACAATAAGGCTTGAGGTTCAGCTCGAGGACCACTCAACCTGGGTCTGGCATCTTTGTTTTGGGCTAGGCTGGGCTGGGCCGGGGTAGGTTTGGTCAGGCCTAGATCCAATTGTCATCCCAACTTTTGACCTATTATAATCATTGGTAGTTTAGTTGGTAGTCATTAGATGTCGTTAAAACTATATAGAGGTAATTCGGTGATCAAGATAATATTCATCATCCTAACTAATTAGGGAGAATATTTTTTTTTCTCGATTAGTATTGATTTGGAAAATTCCTAGCTAAGGTGGAATGAAGTTTTTGTAAATAGTTTACAAATTTAATTAATTAGATCAATAGCTAATGATAGAAATCTAATATGATTGTACTCAAAATAGAGTATACATTAATTTCGTGTTCTTTTAATTGGAATATTGTATGATGAAAAGATCGAATTATACAAAAAAATTATGCACAAAAATATTAGTCAAAACCGCTTTGACATTCCTAAATATTTTAGTAGTCACGATGTAATGCTAGATGTCAATCTTGATATATGGATATAAATTGTTTAATTAGAGAATTAAAGATAAATTAAAGGATTTTAGTTTATCTAATCATAAATGTGATTTAGGGTTATAATTTATATCTAATGCCAACGTATTTGAGATCCTAATTGGTCATACATAAAGAACATATTGAAGAGAGTAAACATATTTTAATCAAGTTAGACTTAAGTAAAGTTTGAGAAACTTTATGATTAAATATGAGATATTTAATAAATAAGGATCAATATAACATATTAAATCTTATTTGAGCATAATTGGTTTAATTAGAATTATTTATAATTAAAGTTTAATTGAAATTATAATTTAATTTTAATTAAACTACTAAAATGTCCAAAACTTATTATAAATAGGCGTAAACTCTAATAAAGATAACACTCCTTCTTTAACTCTCTTTCCAATAGTTGTATAGTTATCTCAACTTGTTTTATAGATATCGTTAAGGGTCAGATGCTTGCATAGCTACGGTGGTTAAGATAAGTCAGTTTTGAAAACAGTTTGAAGAATACGACAAGAAAAAGATCAAGCTTTAGAATATGTATGAATTAAGAATTATGCTTTAATTGTTAATCATTTTATAGAATTTTAGTAATCTTGACTTTTCGAAAATCAAATAAAAAAAATCATAATTATTCCACTGTGGACGAGATTAGATCCTAGCTTATTTTTTCATTAGTAGTATCAGGGCCAACTTTAATTTTATAATGTAATTAAATTAGTTGATTGTTATTCATCTTAAATTTTGGAATTGAATTTACATACTCCCCCAAAATTACAATATGATTGTAATTTGAGAATCTTAAGAAATCCTAGTTCTAAAATTTGAAAATTTTCGTATTTAAAAACAATATGAAACCCATATTTTAGAAATCCAGATTAAGAATTCTAGAAATTGTACCAAGTTGTCAAACTTTTAGAAACCCAAAACCAACTACTGGTTTATGAAACTCAATAGAGTAAAATTTGAAAAGTTATACTAGATCATTGGAGAACTTCGACTAGAATGGCTGGTTTGTGAGGGCCAGTGCATATGATGCTTTAATGTTGTGGGACTTGAGATTAGAAGTTAGCAATAAGATATGAGGAGAATAAGATGGCTGGATTGTTTGTGTTGTGTGATTGTGAGAATAAGGTGTTTTCCAGCGGTGGTGAGGCAGCCGGCAGCATGAGCTATGCTCGTGAAACTGCTGGCGACGACTTGGAGGAGATGTTGTCGGCAATTGGATGCTGGCAGCTGGTCTTTGGCGGCGCGAGGACTGCAGACACATCAGGGGGCTGGTAGCTGCCATTCAAAAAAAGGTATTCGTGTTTAATTTAATACCCTCATCTGAAACTTTTTATTAAAATTTTTTTGTTAATTGTTTAACGAAATTGACGTTTTGATATAATTTTGAATATAATATATATAATCTTTATTAAAATTTTTGATAAAAATAATTTTAAAAAATTTCAAACTTGATTCAATTTTGTAAAATTAACATAAACCTTAAAAGGTGATATTAAAATGTTCCGATAGATAATTTTTAGTAAAAATAATATTATGTTAATTTTTTTATTAATTTAAAGGTCATAGTGAGCTATTAAATTAATATTTTTACCACATAGGGAGTTATATATTGTATTTGTGCTATATTATTTGATAAATTAAAAAATATCAAAATTCTAATACATGATACAAATATAATTTGTGACATTTACGTAATAAAAAACTAAATTGGTATATTATCGAAATTCGGTTATTTTGGCTAAAAATTAAAAATTGAAACATTTTATCATCTTTTTTAAAAAAATTGAATTGATATTATACAATTGAGTAAAATATAGGATTTTTTTTACAGTTAACCCTAAAAACAATTAACAACTACAAAGATAAGTATAAATACCGTTTTTATACTAACTTATTAAGATTAAAAAAAAGAAAATCACAAAAAGTAGTTAAAGCTAAGGGTAAGCAGATTATGAAACTTCTTCAAATCTCGTATTTTAGTGAGATTTTCACGGAGATGTTGCTATTGTTATTGAAAATTAAAGATGCGTACCTTGTATTCAAACTTAAAAGTTAAAATGGGCATTCTTCTAAGACCCAGTTAGTTCCACATCATAGCCTAGGCCCTTTTGCAACCATCTGTTTGGGTTTTGCCCACCGACTCGGGTTGGCCCTTCAAAACATGGTTCAGCGCTATTGGACTTCGGCTTTTAGTAGTATTTATTACTTCCTTGATGTTTTATACTTGGATTTGAACGCTCAACTTCTCTTGTGCAACTAAAAATCATTAAATGCTTCGTGATATCTTATTTTCTTAGGACGGATCGAAGTATCATGTTCTGTTTTAACCCTATGCTACTTAATTTTATCAAACATGTTTTGGTGAATCTTATATATCTGTGTGGATGATATTTAATAGAACAGAATAGAAACTGATTAATCAAAACAAAAAATATGTTACCTTTTAAGACTCCCTTTATATTACAATTATATATCTTTTTAAAAACGTGTTTATTCTAAAATATAGTTCCAATTCAAATTGGAGTCATTAAATTGTAAAACATAACTCTAAGTCATTAATATTTAAAACTTAAAATTTAATATACACATGAAAACTTTTATAACTACAAAGTTAAGTTTCCAAATTCTTAAGGAAGCTGCTCAATTAGTAATGTTTATTCGCCAATTACCTCTCAATTTATCAAGATTGTGTCACTAAGATATCTAATTTAAATTAAATATATTATTTATTTATTAATCATTAATTTGTTAGGATTCCTAACATATTCCATTGTCAGACTATAAAAGGATGTCTTTCCAATTCTGAAAGCACATTCTTAGTTTGCTGATATTGTCCAGAGCTGGGTTTTGTGTCACTATTTCAGAAACGATGAGACTTGATATTGTTGGTACTTCTCTTCTCTTGTTCATTGCATTTGCATTACTACATGCTGCTACTGTTTCCAAAAAGGTTGGAACTTGCTTGAGTCATTAATGGATACTCATCTTTCTAACGTACTAAAACAAGTTTATTAAATTTAATGCTTGAGTTATCAACTTTCAATCTTTTTGTCTTGTATGCAGCATTACATAGTTTACATGGGCGAGCACTGACACCCGAATTTCGACTATTTCATCAATGCCAACCATGAGATGCTTGCTTTTGTCACCCAAAGGCATGCATACTCTGATTGATGAATTGTCTTAATTTCACTGTGTATTTATCGATAAATCTTATAGGCTTGTGTACAAACATAGTTCCATACATAGTTCTGCTGAATTTATTTTCATGAAGCTAAGAATGTGGTTGTTCACCATTTCACAAGTTTCAGAGGTTTCTCTGCAATGCTCACGGAACAGCAAGCACGTCGACTTGCAGGTATCCTGTAAACGGAAATGAGCATTCTCGTTAAGGCCTAAGAGAGAAATCATCCATCTTGGAAATATGCTTGCACTCAATTATTTCATTGTCCTCCATTTCACAAGAAGTTTCAGAGGTTTCTCTGCAATGCTCACGAAACAGCAAACGCATCGACTTGCAGGTATCCTGTAAATGGAGGTGAGCGTTGTCGTTAAGGCCCAAGAGAGAAATCATCCATCTTGGAAATATGCTTGCACTCAATTATTTCATTGTCCTCTTGTAGCAGAAAGGGAATCAGTAGTTTCTGTATTCGAGAGTAGGATGAATAGGCTTCATACTACACATTCATGGGACTTCCTTCGGATAAATTCCGTGGACAATGTTGACCAATTCGATGTCTCCTCATTAGTATCAAACATCATAATTGGTGTTGTCGATTAAAGCTGCACTGTTTGATTCTACTTGATTTTTATGATCTATAGGAGCCAGTGAACTGTTTAGTGCTTACCATTCCATTGTCCATTTTGCAGGAGTTTGGCCGGATTCAAAGAGCTTCGATGATCATGGGTTAGCGCCTGTGTTTAATAAGTTCAACGGAGAGTGTGTGACTGGACAAAACTTTACATCAAACAATTGTAACAGGTGACAGGAGCGTATGCATGAATTTTATGTCAATCTTGTGCTTTAAATCCTAGATATTTATCGGTTCAGCAATCTGAATCATGTTACGGACGATCAATTACAATAATCAAAGGACAGTGCGGAAAATAAACGAACACACAGATTTACGTGGTTCACCAAAATATAGTTACATCCATACGATACACTAGGAGAATACAACGTATTTATACATCCAAGGAATATAATAACATAATGTATCGTGGGCTTGGTGTAAAGTCCAAAATTGATTATCAAACTTCATATCTCAAAATTCTCCCACTTGGAGACTGATCTAGTCAACTTAACCATTTCATTCTCCATGCCAATGTACCAAAAAAACTTACCTAGCCGCAACATCTCCCACGCTATGGTAGAAGACCAACTGATGCCTTGCACAACCCCAGTTTCCCTGCATCCACACATTTAGTCAACATGTCTGTTGGATTCTTACCCTGTGTTTGGTTCCTATGTCCGTTAGAGGGGATAGAAGACGAGACATATAAATCCTGTCTCCGTATGACGTTTAGTTATTGTCCCTGAGTTTCTGTCTACCGCTCTCGGATGACAGAGACAATCTTTTTTGTTCCTCCCAAAAAGGGAGGACAGGGGGACAGAGACACGTTGTCCCTATCCTCCCTTTTTTTATGTTTTATTTTGTTGTTGTATTATTATTATTATTATTATAGTAGTAATAATAATAATAATAATAATAATAATAATAATAATAATAATAA
>JANSVA010000217.1:3404931-3420432 GCA_025504915.1 Erythroxylum reticulatum
ACAACAGATCCACTTTCAGACAACTCCAGATTGAACAAGTGATGCATCAAATATACCTTATTGATAGCCAACGGTATTTTGTAAATGTTAGATAATGTTTTTAGTACTCCTGCAGTCATTGTCTCCTTAACGATGTTGAAGGCAACGTTTCTCGCCAACGACAAACGTTGAGACCTTGAGGCTATAGATATGGACCTTGGTGAGGACTACATGGTATGGTTTGTGATGGGGACTCTTCTCTCTAAATTTGATTCAATTAGATCGAGTTATAATGCTCAGAAAGAGCAATAGACTGTTGAGAAGATGACTCCTATTCTTGATAAGGAAGAGGATGACATGAAAAAGGGAAGGGCAAGAAGCATCTCTATAATGATGGACCATGGAAATTATCAAAAGAGAAAGTTCACTTCTAATTGCTCAAGTGATCAAAAGCTTGTCAAGAAGAAAGCTGTCGGTGCTAAAGGAAGTGGACAGGCGGGTACATCTTCTGTTAGCCAGAGGAACAAGTTTTTCAAAGGGAAATGCAACTTTTGTAAGAGTTTTGGGCATAAGAAAGCTGATTGTCGAAAACTCAAAACTAATTTAGAGAAGAAAGGTAACTGTCTTGTGATGGTTTGTTTAGAATCAAATGTTATTGATGTACCCTTAAATACTTGGTAGTTAGATACTAGAGCAACAATTCATGTTATAAATTCCTTGCAGAAATTGACAAGTCAAAGAAGGCCGACTAGATCTGAGCAGCATGTATACATAGGAGACGACACTAAAGTCAAAGTTAAATTTTTTGGGACAGTTGAACTACAGTTGAATACAAGGAATCTTTTGGTGTTACATGATGTCGCTTATTTACCCTCTATTAGGAGGAATTTGATTTATGTATCCATTTTGGATAAACTTGGTTATAGTCTTCTTTTTGGAACTGAAAAATTGACTTTGTATCATGACTCTCTTTTGGTGGAAATGGAATTTTATGTGAAAGTTTATACAAACTTGAGTTGAATAATTGTGTTACTGTTGCTTCTTCCTCTTCTCTTAATACGGTTATTGGTTCCAAACGTATGAGGTTGGATTTGAGATCTTCTATATTTTGGCACAAACATTTAGGCCATATTTCTAGAGACAGAATGGAGAGGTTAGTAAAGGATGGTGTACTACAGGATCTTAATTTTTCAGATTTCACTGCCTGTGTTGACTGCATTAAAGGGAAGTTGACTGCCAAGGTTAGAAAAAGCAAAATAGACAAGAGTTCAGAATTGTTAGAGTTGATTCATACTGATATATGTGGACCATTTATTCCACCTGCTATGGGTGGTTATAAATACTTCATCACTTTTATTGATGATTTTTCCAGGTATGGCCATGTGGAGCTCATTAGTGAAAAATATGAATATTTGGAAGCATTTAAGATTTTCAAGACGAATGTTAAGCTTCAAAAGGGGAAGAAAATCAAGGTAGTTAATTCTGATAGAGGTGGAGAGTATTATGGACGTTATGATGAGAGTGGAAGGAATCCAGGGCCTTTTGCTAGATATTTGTAAGAATGTGGTATTGAAGCAAGGTATACAATGCCTGGGACACCTCAGCAGAATGGAATCGTTGAAAGAAGAAATCACACACTTCTTGATATGTTGCAGTGTATGTTGATTCATTCTAGCTTGCCTGAATTTTTGTGGGGGTGAGGCATTGAAAACAACAGTTTATATCTTGAATCAAATACCTAACAAATCAGTTCCAAAGACTCCATATGAGTTATGGTCAAGTAAGAAACTAAGCTTGCGCCATTTTCATATTTGGGGATACAAAGTAGAAGTGTGGCCCTATAATCTGCAATCTAAGAAGCTTAATCCGAAAACTATTAGTGGCTACTTTGTAGGCTACACCATTAGATCAAGGGGTTCTAGATTTTATTACCCATCTCACACAACCAGAATTATAGAATCAGATAGAGTTGTCTATTTTGAAGATGAATTTGATTCAAGTCCAAGGTCAAGAGAAATTTTATTCAAGGATAGTCCCTGTACCTGTTACTTTAACTCCTACTGATGACCCTGTGATTGAACAGATTCCAGTAGAATCTCATGATGATCATCAGAATCAAGAACAAGATGAAGTCATTGATACTGGGGGTGATGAAGTTGTTGTCCGGAGATCACAAAGAATACGTAGACCTGCCATTCCTGATGTCTATATTGTCTAATTGCAGGAACATGAGTTTGATGTGGGAGATAATACCGAATCAGTTAGTTTTCAAGAAGTCATGAACAGTCCTCAATCTGCGTTATGGATGAATGCAATGGAAGATGAGTTGAGTTCTATGTCACAAAATGGAGTTTGGGAGTTGGTTGAACTACCCAAAGGTTGTAAACCTATTGGGTGCAAATGGGTTTACAAAGTCAAACATGAATCAAGTGGACAAGTAGAAAGGTATAAAGCTAGACTTGTGGCTAAAGGCTATAGTTAGAGAGAAGGGATTGATTTCAAAGAAACTTTCTCACCAGCTTCTACAAAAGATTCATTACGAATCATTATGGCTATAGTTGCTCATTTTGACTTGGAACTCAATCAAATAGATGTGAGGACCGCCTTCTTGAATGGAGATCTGTATGAAGATGTCTATATGACCCAACTAGTTGGTTTCGAGATAACTGGTAAATGGCACATGGTTTGCAAACTCAGGAAGTCTATTTATGGGTTAAAACAAGCATCAAGGCAGTGATATCTCAAGTTTGATATAATTGTCACTGCAAATGGCTTTAAGGAGAATGTAGTTGTCTAATGTATATATATGAAGTTCAGTGAGAGCAGTTTCATTTTTTTTGGAATTGTATATTGATGACATACTACTTGCTTCTAATGACACTGATCTATTATTTGAGACAAAAAAACTGTTGTTTAGTCATTTTGATATGAAGGATCTTGGTGATGCTTCTTATGTACTTGGAATTCAAATTCTTCGAGATAGAATTAATGGGATTCTTAGATTGTCTCTAAAGAATTTACATTGATTGGATCTTGAAAAGATTCGACATACATTCTTATTCTCTTGTAAAGGCACCTATAGTGAGAGGTGACAAATTCTCAAGGGCACAATGTCCACAAAATGATAAAGAGAGATATGAAATGAAGGTCGCTCCTTATGCGTCACTTGTAGGCAGTCTGGTGTATGCTCAAGTATGCACACGCCCTGATATTGCTTTTGTTGTAGGCGTGTTGGGTAGATACTTGAGTGACTTTGGTCTTAGCCATAGAAAAGTGGCTAAGAAAGTCATAAGGAATCTTTAGGGTACCAAAGATTATATGTTGACTTATCAACGAACTGACACTCTTGATATAGTTAGGTTCAATGATGTTGATTTTGCAGGATGTGTGGATGATAAAAAGTCCACTTCAGGCTTCATCTTTATGATGGATGGAGGAGCTGTATCGTGGAAAAGTGTCAAACAGACACTCACAACATCCTCTACCATGGAGGCAGAGCATATGGCATGCTATGAGGCAGCTTGTCAATCAATATGGTTGCGGAATTTTATTTCAGCATTGGGTATTGTAGACTCTATTTCAAGTTCGCTGAATTTATATTGTGATAATTCTGTAGCTATAGCTTTCTTTAAGAATACCAAGAGTACTTCTCGCTCAAAGCATATTGATATAAAGTACTATTTTGTTAAAGAGAAAGTCGTTAAATCCCTCATTACTGTTGAGTATATGCCTACAGCTAGCATGTTAGCAGATCCACTCACAAAAGGCTTGCCTATAAGTGTGTTTGCAAAACACATCTCCCGCATGGGATTGTTAAGGGCCTAGCTGGATAAGATTAGTAGGAATTTGCTATTTTGTATTAAACATGTTGGCACTTTGTACTGATTGCTTATGACTTTTATATATGAGACATGCATCATGATGTTTGCAGTCATCTTTGTTAATGTTGACATATATATGTTGATATTGAGCTACACGCATGTTGTTTTAATGGTTATTGTGATATTTGAATATCTCCAGGGCCAAATCATATGTAGTATATATATCCTGTCGATATGATATTGCATATGATTTATTTGATTGCTTTTGGATGATGGAGATTGATATGGTGGTTTGATTATATTGTCTAAGTGAGAGAATGTTAGAAATATATATGTGGACTAATATAATCACAATATTAATTCCATATGCCTAACCACAATCGAATTGCCTAATGTATATTTAATAACCATAATGGGATGGTTAATTTACTAATTGCATTTGAGGCACATGATAGTACCCTAATAACTATATGTTGGCCCATTAAACTATAGTTCACATCATCAATTTAAATAATACAATTAGCCTATTCTACCCCTGAAGGTAGAGCATGTCATAATATATGACATAAGGTGAGATTGTTGCATATAGTGTGTGTAGGTGTGAAAAGCATAAGGGTCTTCTACCATTACTCTCTCTTGCACAAGGTTTGTATTTTTCTTTTTAATAGTTTTTGGTGAAGCATAGAAAGAATCCACGACCACATACCAAATATTGGAGGTATGATTCTATTATCTTATTATGCTCTAAATAAAATGTGATCTTGGTTGTTGAATGTGGATAATTACTGCATTTATCATAGCATAAATAAGATATAGATAATCTTTATTAAAAATTTTGACAAGAAACTAATAAAAACAAGAGTTTATTATAAAAAGATATCAAATTTTACTTAATTTTATAGTAATAACTTAAATTTTAAAATATTCCACCTTTCAAATTTTAGCAAAAATAACTCAATATTAAATTTTTTATTAATTTGAATGATGTAATGAGGCATATAAGATTAATATTTTTACTATGGGATTGTCATTTATTATATTTGCGTCATGGATGAATTTTATTGTTTAATAAATTAAAAGTATTAAAATCCTATAATAATTTTAGAATGTTTGATATTTTTAATTTATTAAATAATAAAAAATTATTTGTGACAAAAATAGTAATTTGTCGTAGCTCATCATATCATCAAAATTAACAGAAGAATTATTTTTGTCAAAAATTAAAAATTGGAATATTTTATCTTCATTTTCTAAAATTCATATTGATATTACAAAATTAAATAAAAGTTAAGATTTTTTAAAAAATTAATCCTAAAAACAATTAACAACTACAAAGATAAGTATAGATACATTTTTATATAAACTTATAAGATTTTTCTAGAACAAAGAAAATTATTGAAGTCAAGCGGTTAAGGATAAAGTTGCTTATTGAAACTCTCTATTCTGTAGTTTCGATGTTCTTTTACTGGTTATTATCGTTATTTCCGAAAAATGTGTACCTTGACATAAAAGAAAATGTAAACTTAAGCTCCAGTAAAATCGGGCATTATTCTAAGACCCAGTAAGCCTAGGCCCTTGGGGGACACTTGCAGCCACGTGGTTGGGTTTTGCCCACAGATTCAGGTTGGCTCTTTAAGTTAAAGCATGGTTTCACCACTTTTCGACTTTTGCTTTTAGTAGTATTTAATACTTCCTTGGATTTGAACGCTCAACTTCTCTCGTGCAACCAAAAATCATTACAGTAAATACATTGTTATACCTTATTTTCTTAGGACCCCTTTATATTACAATTATACAGTATATTTTTTTACGTTTCACGTATTTATTCTAAAACATGGGTTCCAATTCAACTTGGGAGTCATTAAATGTGAAACATAATTGTTAGTCGATAAGATTTAAAACTTAAAATTTAACATATGAAAACTTTTATAACTACTTAAGGGACGAGTTCAATTAGTAGTGTTTATTTCCCAACTACCTCTCAATCTATCAAGATTGTGTCACTAAGAAAATTTTCCATTTTGATGACATGAAAAATAACTAAAAAGATATTGAATTTGTAAATATAACTTAAATTAAATATATTATTTCATTTTTAATCATTAA
This sequence comes from Erythroxylum reticulatum, assembly GCA_025504915.1. NCBI lineage: Eukaryota > Viridiplantae > Streptophyta > Magnoliopsida > Malpighiales > Erythroxylaceae > Erythroxylum > Erythroxylum reticulatum. The sequence continues at coordinate 3,410,838 of JANSVA010000217.1, forward strand.
TTCGTTGAATAACTTATTTAAAATATGTAATTTATAAATTATTTTAAGCATCAAATAATTTATTCAAATAAGAATGACTACAAGTACACTTGTACAAGAAAAAAAGTTTAAATTATCAATATTTAATATCAAGTTAACGTAATCCCTCCATCTATTACTCAATCCGCAACTCAAGAAACTAAAGCCTAAAAATTTAGTTAAATGTATATATTTTGGCCGTTTGCTATTGTGAGAATAGCTTGCGGTGTTTGAAAGTTGGATATACCTATTCATGGATTCAACATGGTTCTAATAATTTAAGGAAAGCCGAAATGCAATGTTTGCAATTTACTGAACGATTAGTTGTCAACTGCACACGAAGAAGCTAACTCGAAGGTCCTTTCTTCAAAATCGGGGTTTGACTGTTTCTTGTTACTTCCGACACTGGATTACAAGTCTGACAATGCAAGCAGAGGTCCTATACACGACTCTGGACTTTTGTTTCAGGTCCAATAATACACACTTACGTGTGCAGAAGAGACTAAACACAACTTACCAATTTAAAATTTGGTTAATGTAGCTCCAACGTTCGTCCTGTCGTCTACAAAATCTTGAAACCAACAATTGATCAAAGCTTGCCATATACAAAAGGATTTACCTTAAAGGAAAGAGACGTAACCTAGTTTAATATGCACAAACTTGTGTTTGATTGTATAATATGGTAAAAGGTGAACATAGCCGGTAAACTACTTACCTTTCTTTGTGCTCTATACAAAATTATTTCTTGCGTCATTGATACACTGTCGGATAGAAGCTAAGGTTAATGAATTATTATTACTATTATGGTTCTTGTTGGTCACCACCTCACCAAAAACTGAGGGGGATTGTTCTCCTAATGCAATTATGCTATTACTAAAAGGGAATGATTCAAAGTCACTATATATATATAGATATACAGAAGCATGCATTACACCTCAAGTAGAAGAGAATGGAGCCAAAGACCAAAGTTTTCCGTGTTTAAAACAAATCAAACTCGTCATTCATATACGCGCTTAATTCAGCCAATTGTAACAAAATGCTTAGTTCAGCCATGTGAAGAAGTGATTGGAACATCTTTCAGCAAACTTCCCATAATACCTATCACACTCATTGCATGTATTTTCTTGACCATTTCTTCGTTAAATTTTCAAATAATCATACCTTTACCTAAAATTATAAGGTATTAAATTATGAGATTATTATTATACATAAGTTACTATTGAATCTTATTTTTTAATTGTAAATTAAAAATTCATATTTAAAACGTGAAAAATTTACAAATTAGATATATGCAAAAAATTTATTATCAAAATTAAGTTTGATACTATTTGAAAATTCTATATTAATATGCTATTAAGACGAAGATGAATTATTTATATATAAGAAGTTCAAATATTAAATTATAAAACTATTCTTAAGGATAAATTATTTTTAATGAAGCAGTATAACACATTTATAATTAGCTGGTGTGAAAGTTCGACTACGTAGTTAGCTTTCGTTAGCACTAGATAGGATTTAGGCATTAGTTAGGTTAGGCTCGTGAGCACTAGATAAGATTTGGGCATATGACGTTATAACCTGTGCATATGTAAGAACGTGAAAGTTTGCATGCCTTTCCTTTCAAAATGGCCGGATAGGCTTTTAACATGTGAACTCAATTCCTTCACTGACTAGGGTTGAGAAGATAATAAAAAGATATGCAACATTTCAATGTAACTTATAGTGTGTCTTTCAATTCTTGCCTTGTTAAGTACAATGCATCGTCATTGCTTATTCTAAAATGATTTGATAGATCATATCCTTAGTATGTATGCAATCACATGCAATCTATATATATCCTTTTCGGATTTCGTATAGAGAGTACAAAGCAAAACCTATTTTTTTCTGATACAACAGCTACGACAACTGCAGTTAAGAAGAGGAACAAATGTTGCTTGTGAAGTATATAACTTTCACCGTCTTTTATGATTGATCTCTATATGTAACTTTCACCGTCTTTTATGATTGATCTCTATACCTAAATTTTCATAGGACTTAAAGAGGCGCGGTAAAATGGAAACACTAGTATTGTAATTGTCAAGTTTTCCTAGTAAGCGACAAAGAAAACACTGGCCTTGTTGAGTCTCATTCACTTCACCCTCCTCGTAACATAGTTTGATGGTCATGTAAGCAACTTAATACAAGAATAGATGAAATAGTTTTCTAGTTTCTTGTATTATAATTACCACATTAAGAGAGAAACAATTTGCATGCTTCCAACGTTTCAATTTAATTGAATACTTAAACATGATTGATTAATGATATAAATATATCAACATCCCTCGTGAGAAACCTTGATGAATATTCCTTTTCATATTTAATTAAATATTTATATTTCTCAAAAATCATAAATAAAGATTAATTTTAACCAATTCAAATAGGTAAATTGATCTGCTGTAAGTAACGCACATATACTTTGTTATCTATTCTGCTACAAATCAGAAGGCGTGTTGTCTTTGCTATTACCATTTATTTTGCAACGTCAAGTAATATTTTCACATTATTCTCAGAATATCCATACCATTACGCAAAATCACCACTATATCGTCATTAATGATATGAAATCAATCAATAAATAACATATTCCCGAATCCCGAGTAACTAACAATCGTTGTCGAGCTAAGCAGACCCTACGACCCTCCGTGCATGCTCTCCAAAAATCTTGTCTAGCCTGAAAAAGGTTCAGTATAGAGCACTGAGTATAGGAACGAGCACGGCATAGATGTTAGGTTTTGACAAAATTACACACTTTTTCCAAGTTTTTTGTCTCACTCGTCCCAGAGATTGAATAAAAGTCTCTAAAATGCCTCCATCTAAAAGTTTGAGAACTCAAAGCTTGTCCATTACTCCAAATCATATTCATATATTTTTCTTCAAACTAAATTATTAAACTCAACGTGAGCTTATTATATTAAGTAACTTTACTAAATTAATATGATTTACCTATTTTAAACAGGGAAAAAACAATTATTTGAATTGAATTTTTTTATTAATATTAATAAGAATATAGCAGAAATGGCCTACCAATTAAAACTTTCATAGTAAGTTAGAAACTTATATTGACAAAGTATCAACTACAGCGAAAGTTTGTTGCAAATATTGTATCACAACCTCTCGGTTGTATTGCATTTATTCCTCCTATCCTCCTATTTTACCATGACAAGTGAAGTTTTAGTACATGTTCTAAATTAAGAATAAATACTTTTAAAGGAACATAGTCATTTTACCTTTATACAAAAACGTTTTTCATGTAAAAGTTTTGGATTCGTTATCTTTTAGTGATTTTTATTGCGCGAATAATTTGTTATTAGTTAAGTGATTTAAAAAATCTTGTGAACTTTATTAGTTAGACTCCTAATAAATAATATCTTAGACCATCAACTTAATCAGGTTCAACTGGTCCAAACAAAATCCCATCACTGTTCACTCATATTTTCATATTGAATCTATATTTAACTTTCAATCCCAATTCTACGAACATTTAACACTAAAATCCAAACAAAATTTCGGTCTCAACCTACTGACATGGGCGGCAAGTTAGGTAAGTCTTGCTCATGCCAGCCTAAACTGTAGAGCAGGTAGAAGTTGAAGAAGGGATGCTTGAGGAGTTATGTACAGTCTTTTCAATCTAAAGTCCTAAGAGGGCAACTAAAACCGCCAATGATTGGCCGTAACTTGAAAGATGTGCATGCAGTAAGTCCCTCCATCTTTTGACAAAATTGTGGTCCAAATTATTATTTGGTCATTGTGAAAGACGAGCAGATCATTCTATAATCACCTTCAGATCCTCTAGCATGTGCTTTACCCTTTTTAAGGGAAGGCTGAATTTACACGAAAGATGAAGCATTGCATTTGCCTAGAAGTTCTTGACCTCACTCAAAACATGTGAAAGATGAAGCATTGCGTCGCTTAAACTTTTCATAAAAATATATCCATTCAAATGCTTATCAAATAGCGCTTCTAATTAATCATGTAAGAATTTTAGATTTTTATTTTTTTAAGAGATAGTTTCAAATTTCGAGATTTGTTCGACAATTTCATTAAATTGATTGCTAATAATAAGGTGAATTATTTATTTATTATTTTGTGTCATCAAAAATACCCAGTGTCTTAAAAAATGTACATTAAATAAATATGTCAAGGGAATACACTACCTTAATTAATTTATAAGAGCAAACAAATTAAAAAAATTACATGAACAAAATTGGATAAATCTCAGTGATTATTAATATTATAATAAATATATTATTTTTATAACAATAAAAATTTTGCTTACTTGTTAGTGCTAGTTATCAAATAAGGTTCGTAGGACCGTCCAAGAAAAAAAGACCCACAGCCTGAAGAGGCGCAGGCGGGAGTCATGGAGGACCATGCATACTTTACATAAACATTAATTGAGAAGAAGCAAAGAGTCTACGAGAACAGAGCGAGCCCGCGTTACACATGGTTTGATCAGAGTAAATGATGCATTCAAAACAGTACTGAGTTCGCTGAACATTGTATCTGTAATCACCGAACTCCATGTTACTCGCTGCTTTTCCCGTCAAATCATAACATTCTCATACGGAACTTCGATATGGCCTCCAATGCTTGCCAAAACAATTCGTTTAACCAAATGTCTGCTTCGTGGGTGTTAATTTAATGCGTTCAAGTCTAACAATATGGTCTGTGCCTTGATTGATTCCTGCTCCATTTTATATGCCATGCGTTGCTGCGATAACTGTATGGAAGTGATTATGTACCTGCCGTGTGCATGATGATGGACATCAAATAGGTTTTTTTTTTCGTTTTTAACAAATTATGATGTCAATTTGAAAATGGACTGAATTGGCAATTTGAAGTTGAAACCATAAGTATGAACTGCTCAAATATATAAATTCTTGAGTAAATTATACTTTATATTTAAAAATTTATAGTTAAAAGTATAAAAATATTAATTAAGTATTACAAATTTCAAATTGTTGTAAATATAACCTAGATATTAATCCGGTTCAATTCTTGTTAATTTTGTTGATATGAAGTGATCATATGAATTGGACTCGTACATGTTAATTTTGTTGATATAAAGTGATCATACGAATTGGACTCGTACATGTTAATATATTCGTTAAAATTTTAAATAAATAAATTATTACATTTTATTAGAAACAAAATAACAACAACAATGAGAGTCCTATTGAAGTTTAAGATTTAAAGAGGTCCAATAATATGCAGTTTTACCTCTATATGATATAGAAGATGTTTCTGGTTGACTTACATGTAGTGCAAATTAATAATAATACAAAATAACAATAAATACATATAACTAAATATATAAAATTATATAATACAATATATATATATATATAACATGATAAAGATTAGTAGTACAAGATAAAACACATAAATAAGTATAAAAACTAGGACAAAAAAAGATAAATACAAGAATAAATCACACCAACTATTATATTCAAGTAAATAGACTAAGTACAAAATTACTTGAGCAAAGTAATTTGAAGAGAAGTATTATTTAATCAAAATATTAAAGCTATTTATGAGATGAATGACTTGAAGGAAAAAGTTTTGAGGACTCAAGAGATTCTATAAATTTTTTCAAAAGAATGACCTAATTTACGTGATTGTTTACATTAACAAAATTAATAAAAATAATCAGTCGTAATAGTTGTCTATGAATTATATTTATAATAAATTGAAAATTTTGATATTTAATTAAAATTTTGATATTTTTAATCAGCATTATAAAATTAAGTAAAATTTCATATTTAAAATATAATTTATCCTATAATTTTCTTAATCAAAATTGAGAATGAATATGATATTGTGCTATTATAGAATCTTTTTGAGTTTTCAGTAACATGCACGTATAAAACTGTCATGTCTCATTTATCAAACTTAAGCAGAAAAGAGTACATCAGATCTAGATGTGGAAGTGTGGCCCTTATTCATGGATGTGTTGGTAAGCAGTTAATTCACAGCGATTTCTTAATATAGCGGTTAAGCAGCTACATTTTGTTTTACTTAATTAGGAATATTACTTTTTAAATAAATTATGAATATTTGAAAGCTCTGTGGTATCACTTCTATTTTTGTTTTTTTGTTTTATTTAAAAAAACTTTTTAATTACTAACATAGTAAAGTTACATTTTTGTTATTAAAATTAATGAATATATTTATTAATAACGAAAATTAATTAATGTAGTTATAATGATACATTATTAATTAAGAAAAAGTTTGGTAGATATTAATTGGTGATTCCATCACTAATATAAATATTAAAAATTATTATTTTCACTAAATAAAAATAATTATCATTAACAACTATTGGTCACCTAATTAGTTCTAATTAATTAATAATTGAGAGTTGACTTGTGGCCGTTTACTCCATTTGGCATTTTAAAGGCGCACTTCACATATTCCGTGGACATTGCGTTAACCGGTTAACAGAAGTCAGGGTCAGTACGTGCCAAGAAATGTTAGTTTCGTACGAGAGGAATCGGAAAGTCTATTATCTTGTTTCAAAGTAAAGATATAGTTTTTTCTTTAAGGGAAAAACATGTCACGAGCATCTATACCGTGTTTGCACACGCAGTCTAAATGCATGTGGTGGGTTGGTCAGACAAGGAGCTAAAGAAAGACCATTACTTGTTTCTATTTTCGTAAGATTGTCGTAAATGTATGTGACCTGCTCATCGAGTTGTGTTGGTGACACCTCAATCGAAATGGGAGTAATACAGCCAAGAAAAGTGATTGAATGGTTAGTTTCATGAATAATTATAATCATTTTTTATCTGCCTTGGTAGACTGTTGTTAGCAACCCTACCTACACTGTGCTACGAAGAATACCACATGTGCCTTGCGTGTACTCCACCTCCTTATAAAGGCTATACCCCTCAACTTCTATATATGTAATGCTAGTAAGTGACCATATTGTGGCATTAACAATTTTGAAACTCTTTTTCTTTCGCTTCATCTCGTCTGAAGACAGGTTCTCAGAGTGTAGTGTTACTGCCATTATCCTCTCTCTCTGTCATTGGCTCTTGCAATGGATATTGGGAGTGTTCTTCAGTTTCTTGAGAACAAGACCATTTTGGTCACCGGTGCAACTGGGTTTCTAGCGAAGAGTACGCTCGCTTTTATTTGCTCTTGTAATAGTAAGTTTCTAGTGATTGCACACTCACTCCTCCTTTTCGCAATGCAGTTTTCCTGGAGAAGATATTGAGAATGCAGCCAAAAGTGAAGAAGATATATCTTCTTTTAAGAGCCGCTGATGCTAAATCTGCCTCCCAACGCTTTCAGAATGAGGTATATATCTATGTTATAGGGTGAAACGAACTTTGTACAAAAGGGTAGGGAAGAAAACAGAAGCTCAATGAAGGGACACTTCATCTCCGAAATTCTTCTCACTTTATTTTCCTTCCTTTCTCCTTTCATCCATCATTTTATGCCTGAAAAATATTCGAATTCCTCAAGTTAAGAACTTATATCATATGTTCCTTGTTCAAGAAACTGTCTTGCTCTGAACGGTAAATGTCGTTTTACACCACTGGAAAAACATATTGAAATAGGAAAAGGTAAGTCAGGGACATTGTAAAACGCAAATTAATTTTGACCAAATTATCTATTTGGTGATTATCCCGTGATCGTAGGTTATCGGGAAGGACTTGTTTAGACTTCTGAAAGAGAAATTAGGTGCAAATCTGAATTCATTCATGTCTGAGAAGACAGTTCTTGTACCTGGAGACATCTCTCGCGATGATGATTTGGGAGTGGAGGATTCAAACCTAAGGGAGGTGATGTGGAATGAATTAGATGTCGTTGTAAATTTAGCTGCCACCACCAACTTTGACGAAAGGTAGGTTTTCGACAAGGGACAACAACCCATTTGTTTATTTTCATGGGATCTTCACTTTACAGGAAAATATTAAACTTGCAGATACGATGTTGCACTTGGAATTAACACACTGGGAGCTAAGCATGTCTTGTGCTTTGCCAAGAAGTGTTTGAAACTAAAGAGTTTCGTTCACGTGTCCACTGGTATATATTTAACATCACTTTTTTTCTTTTTCTTGTTTAATGATAATATAGACAATGATGCCCACCTGTTTACATTCTAGATTCGTCTCCAAATTTGAATTTTGTAACAAAATATTTGTAATCAAGGGCTAGATCTGGTTTAATTTTCAGCCTATGTTGCTGGAGAGAAGGCAGGGTTGATACTAGAGACTCCATATCAAATGGGGGAGACACTTAACGGAGTCACTGGACTAGACATCGAGGAAGAGAAGAGGCTGATTGAGGCAAAATTGGATAAAATCCAAGCAACAGGAGCCAAGGGTGAAGAGATCAAAGAGATCATGAGAGATATGGGCATTGACAGGTAAGTTCTTGATCAGTATGAAAACAACACTTGGATAGAAATTTTATTAATATGCGAGATCTAAAGGGTTCTCAAACGTAACCTTATCTTGTCCTTGATTAAGAAAGCGGCCGTTTCTAAAGTACAAGACAATTATTATATAATAAATAACTGTTAATATTTTAATCCCACTTTTGGCTACCGGAAGAGTAAATATTTTAGTTTTTAAAAGCTGAGACGTGACAAGAGTAGTCTGTGCTCTATTACAAGGTTGAAAATTTCCTCTATTAACAAAAAATACAAGTCTTTTGGGATTTCACACATTTCGTCGAGTTATAGACAAGGGCAAGACATTTCCCCTGTGCCATTTCGATGGTGACCCCAGCCTCTCTAGCTAGTCGCCAGACATTTAGTGTTCTTATTAATGCCGAGGTATTCAATTAGTGACAAAAGTGAAAAGACTAATTACATAATAATTATGTTGTTTATTATTAAAATTTTAATAAAAAGTCCATATTTTCATAATTCCTTTTAATTAGCTATTGAAGGCAGGCGGAGGAAAGGTGCACTAGTCAATCAATCTCAAGGTGTCTTTGGCCTTGGAAAAGTATGAACGGCACGACGTTGAAAAACGAGAAATACTTATTTTCACTAGGAAGGTACTTGTTAGGTTAGCGAATATAAAAGATTTGACAGGGACATTCAACCGTACAACGCGGTCCAAAATATTTTATGGAACTCTGACCAAAGTATGATATTTATAAAAATCACAAGTGTCTGGTCTAGTTGTCAACATTTTGTAATAAAATGATATAACCATCTGTATTATTGAATCAGTGAATTGTATGTACTTAACTCGAAATCGTCTTGATATTACAATTAATATGTGTTAGTCTTTTGAGAGATTAAAAAAAAACAACACAAGAACTTCAGGTCACATTGCTGGGTGGTCCCTGATGATATGGGAAAGTGACGAGGTCAAGTGCTCTTGTGGTCTAATCTCATTTTCTATTGTCAGTAGTCATTAAATGCGTTTTTGTACTTTGCATTTGGCAAGAGCATGACCTCCCATCCCCAGCACAAGGGAAGAGATCACTTTTTCATTATTATCTACTTATTGATAAACACATTAATACGTTAGTATGAATCACTCCAAAATTAAGTAAAACAGTAATCGATAGT
>JANSVA010000217.1:3427322-3457733 GCA_025504915.1 Erythroxylum reticulatum
TAGTAACCTTTTATAATGTTTAGTAACACTTAAAAAAATTGTTATCAATGATAAATTATATGTTATAAAATCATAAAGTGTTACTTATCAAATTAAAAATCATAACATTTTAAGATATAATGTTACCATAGATAGGTATTTTATAACATATTGTCAAAAGTTTTACTGTATGTAATTTTTGTTGTAGTGTATCAAAGACTTTGTCTAATCTCACTTTTGTTTAGTCTTTTGTCCAACTCAACTCTAGTTTCACCTTTGTTTATCCCAAAACTAATCCATCTCAATATCTCATAGTCTTTGCATATTCAAATTCTTATTTTCTTATTAATCCATTTTTATCCCATTTATAGTTCCTTGGCATCATGTCTTTGGATAAGTGTGACAATTTATTATTTCATCTTAATGAAAAAAATTATTCAGCTTATGCATTCCATTTCAAAATATTTATTAAAGGCTAGGATTTTTGAAGATATGTTGATGGAAATAATCCTATTCTTAAAAAAACAAGAATAAAGATGAACATGTTAAGTGAAGTTAAAGATGTTCAAGTTATGGCTTAAATTTTTTGATTTGTTGAGTCATCTTAAATCTTTGAACCTTCAAGATTAGAAAGCATAAGATTGTACATCGATTTTAAATTTAGTGTGAATTTACTACTCTCTAATATGAAAGTCACTCTATTTCCAAATTTTGCTCTAGTTTGATAAATCTTTGCTTCTTTAGACTGAATATAAAGACATTATTTATGCTGCATTGCCTCATAAAGGACTTAGCATTGCTAAATTTTTTGATGAAACTACTAAAAGATTAATTTCTGACAAAACTAATACCTTCATTTATTATTACAAATAAATGGAAGGAAGTTCAAGTACTCCTGATCAAACTGTTTCAGGAAGATACAATGATTCAGCTTGGGCTCATGCTGCATTGGTCCCAAGTATAATACAATTTGCTTGTTTTGTAATAAGCATTTGAAAGGTAGAAGAATCACTCGATTAAAGAAGCATTTAGCTGAGGTTAAAGGAGATGTAAGACCTTATAAAAAAGTAAGTCATGATGTGAAGTGGTAAATGAAAACTTTGCTTAAAGAATACCAACATGAGAAAGATAGAAGGGAGAGATTGAACTATGAAATTGGTAGTGGAAGTTCATTTGTTAGTTTTCGTGATGATTGTAGAAATGTTAAAGGTGGTAGTGGCAGTGTTCTATTCTAGGCCCAGGAAGAAGTGAATGTTATAGCTAGACCTAATGTGACAAACTGATGAAGATAAGTGACTAGTTTTTTTACACCATGAACAACTCCTAAAGCGTAACCTTTAATTTGTAATGCCTTTCAATGAAGAGATGTAACTCACAATGTAGATGTGACAGTAGCTAGATGGTGGTATGATACAAGTTTATTAGTCAATGCTTCCCAATCTGCTTCCCAATCTTACTTTTATTAGCCTATGGTGGATGATAATCTTCTTTCGATCTGAGATACAGAGCTCCTTCGATTGATGACTTAAGAGATAAGGTTTTGAGTTGCTCTGTTTCTAAAATTAAAAGTTATTTGGCAAAAAGAAGAGTAAATTGAGTTACTTATGGGTGTTCAATCATATGTGATGGTTGGACAAATATGATATAAGAGCTTATTATTAATTTGTTAGTTTATTCTGCAATTGACTTAATGTTTTTGAAGTCTATTAGTACATCTGGCCTTTTTAAAAATACTGATGCTTTATTTGAGATATTCGATGAAGTTGTGAATGAAGTAGGGCTATAAAATATTGTTTAGTTCATTACTGACAATGATTTCGCTTATAAAGCAACAGAAAGAAGGTTATATAATAAGTATAATTATCTTTTTTTACTCTTTGTGTTGCACATTGCATTGACCTAATGTTGGAGAATATAACAGATCCTAGGAATTTTCCTATTATTGATGAGACTATGCAGAAAGCTAAAAAGGTGACCAAGTTCATCTATAATCGTGCATGAGTGTTGAATTTAATGAGAAAGGAATTTACCAATGGTAGGAATTTGTATTGTCCTGGTGTGATAAGATTCACAACAAATTTCTTATCACTTCAGTTTTTTGTTTCAGTGAACAAAGTGTTAAAACAAATGTTTACAAGTGATAAATGAGTTGCATCTCAACATTTCGGGTATAATGCTAGATTAGAGGTTTCCAGCATTATACTGAAAGATAGAGAATTTTGTCCTAAATGTCAATTTGTTATCTAAGTTTGTGTGCCTTTGATGATGGTGCTTCACTTAGCTGATAGAGAAAGAAAGCCAACAATGAATTACTTTTTGGATGCCATGGAGAGGGTGAAGGAAGAAATTAATGCCAATTTGAAACATAGGCCTTCTCTGTACACACAGTATCTTGCAATCATCAATGAGACATGAAAAAGACAACTTTCTTCTTCGTTATTTGTAGTTGGGGCATTTTTGAATCCTAGTGCATATTTCAGACTGAATTTTTCAAAGAAAGCTGAAGTTAGTAGAGGAATATTATTCACTATTACAACAATTGCTAGCTATGAAATGGTACAAAATCTCTTGAGCTCACAAATGATGAATCTCCGCAAGTTCATGGGTCTCAAGTAGTATAGTATAATATCGTTCCACAGGGAGTAATTGTGTAAATACTAGGCTTGGATTACTCAATTAATTAGACTAAGTAGCTGTGTAAGAATGGGGATTTAAATTAAGGAATTTAACTATCACAAATAAATAAAACCAATGCCAAATAAAGATGCGAATATCTCTAGGGATTAATCTGAATGGAATGTGGTAAGCTTCAAGGAGGGTTCCAATTTAAACGTTTTCTATTGACTTTACATGGATCGATTTATGAGGCAAATTTTGGTTGATAGGAGGTTGAGCCTAGAGTTTCTTGAATCCTTTTTCAAGGTATCAAAAGAGTATTATGCAATAATCCTAATCTACTATCGTAGCTTAGCAATCAAGCATAATCTATTAAGTTCTTTCCTAACCTGAGTTCCTCTCATAAATTCAATCTATGTCTAAATTTAAAATTTATAAGTTCCCTGTTTTGGAGTTCCGTTATCAATTCTCACCTAATAGTTCTTCAATTAACAACTAAAATCAAGTAATGGTTGGCCAAGCACAATCCCAACAAGATTAGTCCCAAAACCATGAAACCTATACTCATAAATCAACAGAGATTCAATCCATAGAAAATTAATTAAAAACTTCAATCCTAACCTTGAAGCTTCGAGAAAGCTACTTACTTATGATAGGATGAAAACCACATAAATCAAAGTCAGCAAACAACATAAGAGAAACCAGATAATAAATAAAGGACAGAATGGATTTTTTGGATCTCCCCCTCTATGTTTTTTGTGTCTCCCCTGCGTCACTCTACTTCTTTGGCCGCGTCTCGCCTGGTGGTGTATCTCCTGGTGCTGCGCGCGCCTAATTTGATGGTACTTCACGTCACCATTTTTACATCCCTAATTTACGCGTCTCCCCAGCTACGTGCCTCCTAATGCCTGCGTGGTACTTCCCCTTTGGAGCGTCGTTCCTCCCCTGATAGTGTGTCATTTTGGTGGTGCTTCTTGGGTTGTTTCCGCGTCCTCACGTTTCGTGCGTCCCCTCTGTTGGTGTGTCCCTCGTGAAATTAAAACCTAGCACACCTGCAGCTGGCTTCAGCGTTTTCTTCTTTTCCTCCCTACATTTTGGACTACTTCCCTGGCTGCAATGTTTGGTCTCTGTTTTTCTATTGTTGGATTATCGTTTCACCTATCTCAAGCTGCTGCCTTATCTGTGCATTCCTAATAAAATTTGAGTTGTCTTTTTCATTTTCATTTTTTAATTTACAAAATAAACAGAAACCATTATAAATGCAGATTCAGAGGAACTAAACAAATTAGTGGGTAAAATATGTATAAACCTAATAACTATATGCAAAAATTAAAGGAAGATGCCACTCATTCCAATGAGAAAATGCATTCAACAAATGCCCCCAAATTCAAACTCTTGCTTGTTCCTAAGCAAAATTAAGAAAACTGTTCAAAACAATTTAAGGAGAACTCAACAATTGGAATTTTCATAATTGCAGTAACTAATTAAAATTTACTTTTAGCCACTTATCAAACCATACCCACCTTTATAGTGCAAGGATACCAAAGCTCGCTCAAACACACACTGCTTAATTCAAGTCTAATTAGAAACCAACCAATTCACAAGAGTAGAGAAAAGCTAAATAAACTCAACGACAATTTACAACCCAAGAAACTCTAAAGATATTATCAAATTAACCAATCCCATAAGCAAAAATTCTCCATCCCATCTCCACTAATTTTTAGCACTCCTTAAAGGATCAAAAGGTCTTATTAGGGTTGTAATGAGATTGTTGGGGTTTAAACTCAACTTAGACTAAAGAAAAAGGGTAGTAACAGCTCAAATGAAATGAAAACAATTATTCAAGAAATAGGAAAGTGTAAGGAATCTCTTCCTTTTTTTTTCGAAACATGGAGGAAAGATTTTTTAGGCTACCCATGACATCAGCTTATAAACGTAATTTCCTTGAGGATTATAAGAATATTGGGACTATCTTACCAACCCAACACCACCTCATATACATTATTGGTTGGTCTGTATACCATCGTGTCAAGATTGTTAGAGAACCAACAACATCATTTGTTGAAATACAAGTCACAAGAAGGAGTACGCGTGGTGATGTTTATATGGGATGACAAAACTCAAACATGACAACATGTTATTGAAAACAGTAATAATCACAAGACTTGACTCAATATCAATGAATTCCCAAGTTTTAAATAATTGACTCTCCCCCAAACTCAATTTCTTGTGTACTAGGGGCAATAACTTTACACCCTTATCCTTTGAAGAAACTGAAAATACAGAACACCTGCAAAATCTTCACTTGCTTGCTTTTTTTTTTTTTTACTTTTTTCATTTTTTTAACCGCCCATATATCCTACTCCTAAATAATCACTTCCACCTGAAAGGTATGGAATGCTTGGCTTATGGCTTAGTTAAATGAGGGTGCCAAAGAAATAGGGATTTTACTTAGGTTCAACTTGGCTCCAAGAGGAATATAGGGTTATTTTAAGCCAATGTTGGATTGTGGTTCATAATTCAAAAGAATTTGCCTTAATCACTTCCTTATCAAATTTGTGCTCACATTTTGCCTCGATAGGCCTAGAGAACTTGTTCTAGGATTGGTGAGACCTCACTAGGTTCTAACTTGTCTAAAAATTTCATAGATAATCAAAACTCAAATGGGATGGAAGGGAAGACTCAAATCAAAGAATATTAGTAAGATTAAACAATTGGAAACCGAGCACTAGTCCAGAACAATCTATCCACAAACCTTCTAAAGGTAAACCCAATTAGGTCCTAAACAATTCTCAATTTCCCAAAAGTGAGAGCAAAATCAAAACCTTTAAAGATCAAAATTTTCTTAATGAGGTTTTCCTTTTTAAAGCTCTCATTTGCAAAAATTTGATTTGAAAATTTAACTATGCAAGAAAAATTACTATATAAAGGTTTGTCAAAAAAAAATGAAAAGGTAAGAAATTTTTGCAAAATTGTACTCACTCCCAAACTTAGATAGGACATTGTCCTCAATGTCAAGGTACGCAGGTACAATTTGAAGTAGGTAAGTAAAAATATACACAGTTAAGGACAAAAAGAATGTCAGTAGTCTGTCCCTATGCGGGATGATGCATGGTCATGCATAATGCCCAAAAATTTAGAAATGGTGCAAATCAAATTCAAACACAAACAACCCCAATATTCAATAATATGCTAAGTCATAAGTAAAGAGAAACAAAGAACTTCCTTATAATGAGCTTGGATCATTTTCTTCAGAAGTGTAATTCCTCCCATCAAAATTCGCTTGTAAGGTCCAGTTTCCTACAATTAAAACAAAGAGGAATGTTAATTTTAGGTAAAAAATTAAAACAAAACAACTAAGGTATAAAACTTGGGTTGCCTCCCAAGAAGCGCTAATTTAAAGTCCTTAGCTTGACTTGGCCAAATGTTTGCTCAAGGGTCAGGGTTGGAGAGGGATTGAGTGACCCCTTTTTCTATTGAAAATCCATCCACATAAGGCTTCAACCTCTACCCATTAACCTTAAATACTTCAGTTTTGGGATCCTCAATTTCTATTACACAATGGGTATAAACCTTAACAATCTTGAACGATCCCAACCACCTCAACTTCAACTTTCTAGGAAATAGCTTGAGTCGTGAATTAAATAGCAAGACCAAATCTCCTTCCTTGAACTCTCTTTTGATAATATGTTGGTCATGCCATCTCTTCGTTCTTTCCTTGTAGATTCGGGCATTCTCATAAACATCTAAGCGAAGCTCCTCCAACTCATTCAACTAAAGCAAACGCCTTTCTCCAGATGCTTTGTGTTCGACTGGAAGGCGAAATGACTTCCCATACACTAGTCTGAGCGGAGTAGCCCCATTTAGAGTCTTGTACGCTGTTCTATAGGCCTAGAGAGTATCATCAAACCTCAAAGACCAATCTTTTCTTGAGGCGTTTACTGTTTTCTCCAAGATGCTCTTAATCTCCCTATTTGAAATTTCGACTTACCCATTAGATTGAAGGTGGTAGGCCAATGCTAACTTGTGGTATACCCCATATTTGTTCAAAAGATTGGCGAATGAGCTGTTGATAAAATGACTTCCCCCATCATTGATAATTGCCCGAGGAGTGCTAAATCTAGTAAAAATATTTCTTTTGAGGAATCTAATGACCATCTTGGCATCACAAGTTGGTGCAGTGATGGCTTCCACCCATTTGGAGACATCGTCGATCCCTACAAGAATATATTTTTTACCAAGAGAAGACGGTAGTGGCCCCATGAAATCTATCCCCCAAACGTCAAAAAGCTCTACGTCCATAATTCCTTTAAGGGGCATCTCATATTTTCAAGAAATATTTCCAATTCTCTGGCTTTTGTCACATGCTTGCACAAAATTTCTTGCATCCTTAAAAAGTGTAGGCCAATGGAACCCTGCTTCGAGAACCTTTGTTGTCGTCTTTTCATAATTGAAATTGCCTTCGTAGGGGGATGCATGGAAATGGTTCAGGCCATCTCCTACTTTTTCACTTGGTAAATATCTTCAGATCACCCCATCACCACAATGCTTTAAAAGAAAAGACTCCTCCCATCTATAATGCTTGAGCTCCGAAAAGAACTTCTTCTTCTGCTGGAAAGCAAATTCAGGTGGCAAGACTCCCAAAACAAGATAATTCACATAGTCAACATACCATAGAACTTGTAATGTTACTGCAACAATTTTTGTAGTGAACAACATAGTTCTGGTAAATCTGCACAACAAAACAAATGCTTGTCACTGAAGGAGTCACTAATTGGGGGTTCTTCTTGAAGGGGTTCCTTCTGATCTATAGTGAGCGTCAAGAGGTGATCTGCGACCCAATTCTCAGCTCCCTTTTTGTCACGAATCTCAAGGTCGAATTCTTGAAGTAGAAGAACCCATCTTATAAGCCTTGGTTTAACCTTCCTTTTTGCAAGTAGATAACGAATGGCTACACGATCTGAGTAGACTATCACTTTTGACCCCACGATATATGACTTGAATTTATCCACTACAAATACTATAGCTAGCAACTCCTTTTCAGTTGTGGCATAATTGATTTGAGCATCATCCAATGTCTTGCTCGCATAATAAATCACATGGGCCACCTTGTTCCTTCTTTGGTGTAAAACAGCTCCCACCATATAACTCGAAGCATCACACATGATTTCAAAGGGGAGGGACCAATCCAGGAGTTGAAGAATAGGTGGCGAGGTCAAGGTTTGCTTAATCCTGCAAAAAGTATGAAGATAAGATTAGTTAAAATTGAATGACACATCATTACTCAACAAATTAGTCAAAGGCTTTACTATCTGAGAAGAATATTTAATGAAACGCCTATAAAAGCCTGCATGTCCCAAAAAACTTCTGATCTCCTTGACTGAAGTTGGTGGAGGTAGATTCGGTATCACTTCGTTTAGCCTCATCCACTTCTATTCCACGATTGGAGACTAAGTGGCTTAGGACTATTCCTTCTTGTACTATAAAATGACACTTCTCCCAATTTAACACTAGATCAACCTCTTCACACCTGCTTAAAAACTTTGGCAAGATTAGCTAAACAAGAGTCAAATGTTAGTCCATAAACGGAGAAGTCGTCCATGAAGATTTCCATAATTTTCTCAATAAAATCTAAAAAGATTACTGTCATGCAATACTAAAACATAACTGGTGCATTACACAACCCAAATGGTATCCTTTGATATGCGAAGGTACCATAGGGGTATGTGAAAGTAGTCCTCTCTTGGTCATTAGGGTGAATGGGAATTTGAAAGAAACTAGAGAAGCCATCCAAATAGTAACAATAATCATGTTTAGCAAGTCTTTCCAAATTTGGTTAATAAATGGCAGAAGGAGGTGGTCTTTACAGGTAGCCTTATTCAATTTTCTATAATCTATACACATTCGCCATCCCGTAACTGTCCTAGTTGGTATTAATTTGTTACCTTCATTTTTCACAACTGTTAGACCACATTTCTTGGGCACACAATGGACAGGGCTTACCTAATTACTGTCAGAAATGGGGTATATAATACCCGCAGCTAATAACTTTAAGACCTCTTGCTTGACCATATCCTTCATGTTTGGATTTAGCTTCCTTTGATGTTCAATTATAGGTCTTGCGTCATCCTCTAAGTGAATTCTGTGTGTGTAGAAAGATGGGCTGATTCCCTTCAGGCTTGAAATTTTTTACCTAATTGCTTTCTTGTGTTCCAACGAATCCTTTGGATGAGATTTTCTAAATTCAGCACTAACCAGCTTGTCAATAAGGTCCACCCTTAAACAAGAATCCTTGTCATCCATAACTTTCATTGCCTTTCTCAAATTAAACTCGATTTCTTCTTTAGAGTCATTTTTCCATTCTTAACATCTATAATTGCTCTAGTTGTAGCTAAAAGGGTCTCCCAAGTATAATAGGCATGTTCGTATCCTCCTTCATTTTTAGCACAACAAAATCTACCTGGATAAAAAGACTTCTAACCTTAAGAGGCACATTTTTAAATATCCCAATGGCAAATTTTATGGACCTGTCGGCTAGCTGCAATGATATGGTAGTTAGTTTAAACTCTCCGATGTCCTATTTTTGATAGATAGATAATGGCAATAAGCTCACACTTTCCCCCAAATCACATAATGCACTCCCAATTGTTGTGGTTTCAATTTGGCAAGGTATCGAGAAACTTCCTGGATCTTGAAGCTTAGGAGGGAGTTTGTTTTAAAGAATGGCACTTGATTCCTGTATAACAGCCACAGTCACATATTCCTCTAGCCTTCTCTTGTTGGATAAGATTTCTTTCAGGAACTTGGCATAAGTAGGCATTTGGGTAAGGGCTTCCGTGAAGGGGATGTTAACATAGAGCTTCTTTAGAATGTCAACAAATTTTACAAACTGCTGGTTTAGCTTAGCTCTATGAAATCTCTGAGGGAATGGGATTGGTGGCTTATATGGTGGTGGTATGTATTTTTTTGGCTCAGGTGATTGTTGCACAGGTTGTGCATCCTGGTCTGTTCCTTTTCAGCCCCTGTTCTTCTGGACCATAGGTTCCAAAACCTTTCCACTCTTTAGTACCACTGCCTTAGTTTCCTTAGCAGCCTCTAGTTATGCTGGTAGCTTATCCTTGTCAAACTTTAATAATGCAGCTTACTGTGCAATCTGAGTCTTAAGCATCTTATTATGGACCATCAACTGGTCTGAATCAGGTCTCCTTGCTTCTTTATAAAGGTTTCCATCATTGATTCAAGATTGGACTTAGGCTCAGGTGGCTGGCTTGTTGTCTCAAGTTTGGGAAACCTGGAGGGACACGGTTTTGTTGTTGCTGGGTCTGTTGGTAATGCGGTTGATGTTGTGGGTAATGGTTTTGGTTGGGGAAACTTTGGGGTGGCTTGGGTTGTTGAGACCAGAAGAAATTTGGGTGGTTTCACCATTTATGGCTATAAGTGTTTGAGAAAGCTCCACCTTGATTCTTTTACCTATAATTTCCCACAAAATTCATATGTTCAGGCCTAAATTCTTGCCTAATGTTCTGAAATTCTGTACCTATATTCGACCCAAAATCCTGATCATGTAAGGCATTCACATTACTCACAGCAGCTGCGGTAAACTTATCCACTTTCCTTGAAAGAGCTTCAAATTTCGAATTCAACAAGGTAAAGGCATTTAATTCGAAGATTTCGTAAGGTCTCATCCCCTCTTGCTTAACCTCTTTTCGATCATTATTCCACTGATAGTTGTTGTAGGCAATTTTTTCCAATAACATAAAGGCCTTGTCTTCACTCTTGTCTATTAAATCACCTCCAGTCGTGGCATCTATCGTACTTCGTATAATCGGAGAAACTCCATTGTAGAATATTTGCATAATCATCCACTTCGAGACACCGTGATGTGGACATTTACATTGAAACTCCTTGTACCTCTCCCATGCTTCATACAAAGACTCATCTTCTTTGGGCTGAAATGAGGTCAGATCACTTCCGAGCTTTGCAGTCTTTCCTGGTGGAAAATATTGAGCCATAAAAGCCTTAGACAACTCTTGCCAAATTATTGATCGGACCAGGTGGTAGTGAATGGAGCCAATCCTTAGCCCGATCTCTCATAGAAAAAGGAAACATCCGAAGCCTTATAGCATCCTCAGGTACCTCGTTTTGCTTCAACAATTCCCAAATCTCCAAAAATTGTTGCAGGTGGCCATGTGGGTTTTCTGTACGGTGCCCTTCGAATTGATTTTGCTAGATCATCTGTACAAGGCCAGGTTTTAATTCAAAATTATTTGCTTGCATAGCGGGCCTTGTAATGCTGAGGCGAAATTCCCCAAAATCTGGGACCGAATGGTCCCTTATAGTTCTCTGATTCTGCTCGGCCATTTTTGATTCGACTGTCTCTTCTGTTGGAAAAGTTGTAGTAAATTCAGGAATTTACTACAACTTTTCCATAGACTTTACCTGGATCAATTGATCAAGCAAATTATGGTTGATAGGAGGTTGAGCCTAGAGTTTCTTGGATCATTTTTCAAGGTATCAAAAGAGTATTATGCAATAATCCTATTCTAGTATCGTAGCTTAGCAATCAAGCATAACCTATTAAGTTCTTTACTATCCTGGGTTTCCTCTCACAAATTCAATCTATGTCTAAATCTGAAATTTATAAGTTCCATATTTTAGAGTTTCGTTACCAATTCTCACCTAGTTAGCACTGTATCTATGTGAAGTTCTTTATACATTGATAATAACAATGTTTTAAAAATCGAACCAGAAGTTAAATTGATAAGATGAAAATTTTTAAGGTTTAAAAAGTTCAGCCGATATTAAACCATTATAAAACTGACTAAAGATTAATTAAAAGTAAAGAATTTGAGATATAATTAAAAGAGATTGTCCTTATCTATTAAAGAATTTGAAGTTAATTAAAAAAGAGATTATTAAATAAAAAATAATCAATTTATTTTAATTTATAAGAATTTATTAATTTACAAAAATTGATCGATTAATTAATAAATTGATTGGTTTTTAACAACAAGAGTTATTAAGGTAAATCAAACCGGAAAGTTAAAACTAACTCAAAAAGTTGAATGATTCAAGATTTTTACAGTTGAACCGATCAAACCAATTGAGTTTTTTATTCATTGGATAATAGAATTGTTAAAATCAAATGTAAAGAATTTTTTAATGCATAACTAAAATGTTATTTTAAATGGAAGGGTGAGATTGAAATAAAAATTAAAGAAGGATATCTTAAAGTTTCAAACAAAATGAAGTTACGACTAAATGCCCAAATTTGGGCCAAAGTTTTTTGGATTTGATCAATTTAGGGCTAAACATTTTAACCTACTCAATTAAGGTCTAAATGTTATCGAGTCTGCTCAACATTAGGTTATTTTTAACGAAAATCTGACAGTGTCAAACAAGCATCGTTAAGTCGATTTAGAGAGGCCAGATAGATTTCAAATGCCATGTAAAAAAAGCACGTGGATTTTCATAAAAGAAAAAAAGAAAATTATTTTATATTTTTACTTAGAACCCTAAATCTCCAAATATTCACCCTCTTTCTCTCATAAACTTAGCAAAAGGGGTTCTCCAATATGACGTCTTGCCTCCTTCGTGCATCATCACTACTGATCACTCCAATCTTTCTTGCTAATATGCTTCCCAGTCCTTTGGTGTAAATGTTGACTTCACCAATCGCCAAGATATGCATTTTCAACTAAAGCCCTCATTTTTAGTGGCTAGCTATCTTTTTTGCTTTTCAACTTCACTTTTCTTTATTCCTCTTTCTTGCGTGTTCATATAACATGAAAGATGTTTGACTACAAAGTCATTTCCATTTTTGATTTATGAGGTATTTGTTTTATACTTGTGTTTATTTTTATTTTCTCTTCCTTTTTTGATCAAGTATGTTGTTTGGCATTTTCTTGATATACTTGTATTGATTTTGAGCGACAACTTCACGAAAATGCTCTTGAACTCCATGGCCAAGGGTTTACTACTCCAAATAGTAAAGTTATTAAAGTTCGTAAAAGTCAAGGTGAGAACTTCTGTTATTATATGTACTTTTCTTGTTAACTCCTATTATGGATTCTTACAAAACTCAAAATGACCCTTAATGTAACAGAAGTTGTAAAACTAGGGAACTTATGTTAGACTATTGATATTTTAGATTAAAAAATGGAAAGAATCTTTACAATTGATTATCATTGTGTTAGCCTTGATGTCTTTTATGATCTTCCTTTTGATGAAACTAAATGGTTTCTTTTTAGCTCATGCCCCATTTCAATTATAGGTGCCAATCACTTTATCAATAAAAATCATATCACTACGTGGAACATTGCGGTTACATAAAATGGTTACGTTGAATATTTAAGATGATTCATTGGAAATTGGAACACAGAGAATGCCATTTACTGTTGTTATTTACAAAATAAAAATCTTGTAAGTTGCAAACCTTAAAACCACACCCCATAGTTTACTATACAGCATTAATAACCGAAATCAATGTCAAGACTTGAAATTTACATCGTAGATAGTGGTTGTAAGAATTGCTCAACTAGCCATGTTGTAGAGGTACTGGCTCATATATTACAATAGTAGTGTATAGAGAAAGCCAAGACTGTGGCTTGCCAAATTCTATAATGAGTTTATCCATTCTTCCACCCCATGGAATTTCACTTTGTTGGTTAGTGTATGATCAAGAAACTTTTAATTATACTAAATCTTATAATATAAAAAATAAAACAAAATAAACTTGTATCATCAAGTTGAGTGGCCTCTTCCATACAATACATTAGTTCCTGCACCTAAAGAGTGACAATAACTCTTTATTCAAGGAGCAAGTACTTCTTTTCTTTTGAACTCATCAAAACTTTACGAAACTTCCAATCCTCTCTTTACTTAAGTTTTTACTTAAGTGATTAATGTAGAATTATAAAATGTCATGAATATTGAATACCCGTCTATAGAAAGACTTTTAACTATGCAAAGATGTTTATAACAAAAACTAATCCTTCTTAGAGTTCTCCAATCTTATTTCTAGTGTGTTCAATGTATACAATAGCCAAAATGCTTTAGTTCTCCCAGTATTAGAACTATAGAATCAGTACAACAACATGCTTTTTGCTTGACTTCCTATGCTTTTGGAACACACATTTCACTAATATTCCTCATTTTGGTGAAGCAAATCAAAATTGATCAATCAATGGACTTTAACCAACTCGATATCATATACTAGCCAAGAGTTTGGTTGTATATTCTTCATGCCATCTCCTTCATTCCTGTAATTGCATCACCATTCATTGTATATGAACAAATGGACTGACCCCTAGAAGAAAGAAATGAAGAGGAACTACATTTTCTGTATAATACATTTAGAGGTAATGAATATCATACCCCATTAAAGGTATAACAAGAAGTTGTCTTTTTTCACCAACTCGCACACCTAAAAATCATACAGCAAAACCAACACATGAATATCATCTTTCCCCTATATTAAGTAACAGTAAGAAATATTACAAAGAATGAGCAATAAGGATTGCCAAGGTCGATACCATCAATGCCAACATTCCATACATCTTAAACTTCATTCCATCATGAAGGAAAGAATGCACGCAAGTCAAATGAGGATCAAAGGAGGATATATATAAATATTCTCATATTTTCCAAATCAAGATCTCACTCAACAGACATTACCTAGGCGAAATTTTAACGATTGCTTACCTGAAAGCATATGGAAGTTAATTCAGCCAACAAACATTGGATGGAAATTGTCAAGAAAAATTCTAAACATTGATGCTAATCAATACTTCAGAATAGAGGCTAGCTTGATTAAAACCTAAGTTGAGTAATGGAACTATAGTTGTCCAACTATAACCATTGAGGTGTAAATATTTTTCAGCTTTATCTACCTCATTTGCATGGAAAGGAACTAATGGTTTCTTGGAAAGATGATAATCACAAATATGTTGCCAAATCAATCACATTCAAGTTAGTATGAAAGTCTTAGAGAAATTTAACTAGCTATCAAGGATATTTTTATTTGAGACAACAATTTAAATCTTAGGCCACAGTTCCTTAGAAGGAAGATATACAACACTCTATCATTACTTGAAAGGCATTTTCATGGTGAAAGGAAACACAGTTAGCAAAAGATTGCTCAGAACTAATCATCATCCTCTTCAACTATGTGCTTTGCAAGCTCTTGCTACTGTCTCTCTCTCCTCTTCTCAACACTTTCCTTCTCCTTTCGGGAATTTGGAGGAAACCTAAGTGCGTGTACAGCCTGCTTATACATGCTTAGGCAAAAGGCAATCCATGAGTTAAATGAAATATATGGTTCGTTTGTGGAATATATGTTCCTTGTCTCCTTAGATACCATTCATTTTTGGTTCAATATATTCACAAACAAACATCCTAAGATAGAACAACCTTAATACATTCTAAGATAGAACAACCTTAATACATTCAAACATTCAGAATATTAATGTAGCAGAAATAAACAATGACAACATCGAAAAAGAAACTCTAAGCCTACAATTTAAGAAAAGAGAAAAAGGTCAATGTGAAAAAAAATGTATGCCTTCAAGAATTTGTTTAAGATTAAGTGTTGAAGAACAATTTTGGTCTAGAAATTTAATGTTAAAAAACTAGTTTTTAGTACAGTTCATAAGTATTTATACATTCAACGCTTTATTACTGTGAATGGGTCTTGATCACCATATAGTACACTATAACTTCATAAGCATAAGCATGCTGCTTACAAAAGACTATATTTTCTTATAGTTAACAAGTGAAAACGTGCCTAATGGTTTAAATGAGCTTCAAACCGTAGGGCCTTTGATCTCAACTTCTTTAGCCTGACCATACAAATTGTAATGCAGATAATTACGAAGCAATAGGTTAATAAGTGTTTCTTGCACCAAAAAGTTATTTTGATTATGAGATTTTAACAACATTTCAAGAATAAAGTTTGTGACTAAAGAAGTACATGTCCCAGCTCATCATGACTCAATGTTGCAATTAAGTGAAGAGCAAGGAGGTTACTATTGATGAAATAATTTTAAGAATTAGATTCAAAATTGAGGACAACAAGCAATGTATCAAAACATGTTCATGCTTCTCCACAAGGTTTAAATTCTTAGTAGCATAGAATAGAAGAAATAAGTAAAAAGCCTTCCACTCAAACAAGAACATTCTTCTGCCAAAAGTGAAAAATGTTAAATTCAAACGAATGTAGGAAAATCAACCCTCTAATCTTAGTAAGATCCCCAATGAGTTAATAGCTAAGAGAGTAATAGAAGTAGAGCCTTGATATAAGAACATCAACAGTTATCCTATTCATGGTTTTCAAAAGTTAGAATGTGGATCAACGAGGGGGATTGAAGTGATCGAAAGTGAGGATGCGTGAAGAGGCAAGATGTTGGATTAGAAAACCCCTTTGGCTGAGTTTCCGTAAGAAATAGGGTGAATATTTGAGGATTTAGGGTTTTGAGTAAAAATGTAAAATAATTTTCCTTTTTTATTTTATGAAAAATCTATGTGTGTTTTTTACGTGGCATTTGAAATCCACCTGGCCTCTCCAAAATGACTAAAGGGCGCGTTTATGACACTACTAGATTTTCGTCCAAAATAGCCTAACATTAAACAGACTCGATATCATTTAGACCTTAATGTTTGGCCTTAGATCAAAGCTAAAAAAGTTTAGCTCAAATTTGGGCATTTAGCCATGAAATTACCTTAGTAGCTATTGAAAAACCAACACCCAACAATGCATCTTCATAAAATAGTATCTCATTAAGTTCGTCCCTTGAAATTATAAATCATAAAGTTGACTTAAAACAACATAGGCGTCTTAATACTAAGCAAGATGCCTTTAAGTATTAGGTTTTTATTATTGAGAAAGTTGATCAAAAGGCCATAATCACATTTTCATAAGTTATTTTGTCCTTTTGTATCAAAAAGAAAAAAAATAGCAATAAAAGATCAAAGTAAAAGTACTACAACAAAGTTGATATTTGGCTTTCAGAAAAAAGTCGCCAATAATTTTTAGCTATTCATTTTTTTCCATATCTAAATACCACTAACTAAGTTTTCATAACCGTTGGCAAAAGTTTTTATTAACATTTTCAGAAGCGTAGCTAAATATTTGCATCCACATTTTTGAAAACGTAACCAAAACTTTTTAACTGTCTTTATAAACTAGTCAAATATTTTTAGCTACATGTTATAAACTATAGTTAAATGTTTTTAGCTATATTTTATAAAATATTGCCAAATGTTTTGCTAAATATTTTTAGTTACGTTTTAGAAGTTTTTAGCTACGTTTTAACCAAATATTATACAATGTCACAATAAATTGTTTATTACATTTTAAATCCATATTATTGAACAATCTTTTTTGTATATAATGTATGGATATTTTTTAATTGTAAATTTATTATACAAATAAATTGTATAAAATATTGTTAATTCAAAATATGAAGCATTGTATATAAAAAATAAGAGTATTATTAAATTATATCATAAAAAAGATATTCTTTGTATTAAAGATTTAATTATAACTTTAACAATATTCTTATTGATAAAATAATAAATAAAAGACCAGTTTACAAATTATAAATGCTCAGAGCCCATGAGAGAATTGCCTCCGATCGAGTGAATAAATGAAACTTCACACTTCGATTAGACATAATTTCATATATGAGCAACCACTGCATTCCTCTTTCATCATCTTCAACACAACAAACGTTCAACTTAACTAGGTTAGGATGCTGAACCTTACCCCAAGAAGATTTACTTTGGTGACCCACTCTTTGAGCCCCAGCCAACCATAATCTCAGGTCACGCCATCTAAAACAAATGGAGAAAAGTAATTTGATAGTAGTAGGTAAAGCAACAATGTTGTTCATGAGAATTTGTAAAGTAGAGTAGCATTTTCTGCACAATGGATTAAAAAAATACTAAACAGTTTTAAAAAATAAACATTCAAATCTTATTATTTCACACCATCTTATAAAGGAACTACGAAAAGCAGCCATAAGGACAAAGACTTGCCTGCATTCCTCTCGTACCAAGTTGTTTCACAGCAACTTCAATCCTTCTACTTGAATCCTCCCTATTCTTTATGGACTGTTGAAAAAATGTCTCCAAAATTAGTGAGGAGTTGAAAAATAAGTTGACAAGTAAATGTGAAAGCTATAAATAGCACCACACTGTTGACATCTTTAGGACACCATCCATATACACAAAATGCATGCATGAAATGACCAAAATCTTCATGCAGATTTTTTGGGATTTGTCTGGGACTTTTCTTTGCTCCATTTGCTTATAAATACATGGAGTAAATGAAGCTTTAGAAGATAGATCTCTCATTTTTTGTTGCGTGATTATACAACATTTAAGAGAATTCCTTCTAGGAATTTTAGTAAATACTCTTGAGTTGTATATTTGTGAGATTATTATGTATCCTTGGGGACTTAGGTTAAGAGTTAAACACCAACTTATTTGTATTCTCCATTTTTGTTAGTAAATTACTTCTCTTGTCTTTGCCCGTGGAAGTTGTTAGAAGTACAAGTTCATTCAAACTCTTTATTTTTTTCTAGTTAGTTAAGTAACAAATAATGTACAGATACTGTTGAGGTTTTTACGTTAAGAGTAGTGAGGTTTTCACGGTAGAGTAGTTGAGTCTAGTCTGTTTCAAATGCCTTTAATGTACGTCTAATATCTTTACTTCTTTCCTCAGTTATTTTCTCCAATAGATGTAGGCAAAATTGCCAAACTACGTAAATCTATCTTGCAAATTTAATATATATATATTTCTCATTCTCATCTTGAATTATTTAGACAAAGAATATTTGTATTGAGATTTATATCTCATTCCCAACTTGCCTACATTCCTCTCTTATGAAGCTGTTTAACAGCAACTTCAATCTTTCTACTTGAATCCTCCCTATTCTTTATAGACCCTCTATAGACACAGCCAAATCCACCCTCTCCAAGGATGAAACAACGGTTAAAATTCTTATTGCCTAACTTGACCTCAAAAACAGTAAAAACTCTGATATTGCTTTGTATAGGTGATGTTATCAGAAACAACGGCCACCCCATGGACTTTGAGCTAGCCCCCGAGACACTTTGAGAATTCAATTCAGATCCAGATTGCCCCACTTCACGATCACTGTGTTTAGAAGTTAAGGATTGAGCTGAGACTCACTTCACGATTGTTGGCTCCTCCTTGTCTCCACAGTAGAATGAGAAAACACTTCATGGAAGGAAAAAAAAGGCTTTTCTTAATATAGTATGACCTCTGCAGATCCAGAGACTGAAAATCATTCGATGAAACCAGCAAAGATATCAAGAAAACAACAGGCATAAAGTAACAATTTGTCTTCAATAAGACAGTGCAAATGACCTAAGGACATTCTCGATAAACTGTACACGTTACATGAAAGAATTTGTCAAGCGTCATGCAACTAGCGTATGAATTAGTAAGCAGGAATTAGAAAATAACATACGAATCAAAACAAATTGACAAATGAATCTGTGAAATCTTTAGTTACCAGATTCAGTTACTTGACAAGCTTTAAGTTCCAAATTATACGACTTGACTCAATACCAAAGTAATCAATATCGTTAAGAGAAAGAAACACAGGAACGCATCCAAAATTGCAGGTTCAACCTCGTCTGCTTAATTCTTCTGTAATTTCTCTCAAAATGTATTCTTCCTTAAAAACCACTTCCCAAAATTCTCTTTTCTTTGGTTCAAAATCTAGAAACAAAAAACAAAGGCTGCAAATTTTTCCACGATCGATAAGAGCTTCTTTCTTTCCACAAACTCTTGATCACAATTCCGATTACTAATATTGCCACAACCTCTAAAGTAACTAAAAGGACGGTAAAATCATGTTTAGATTAGCAAGCTTACCTTCAATATTCTTTGTTGAATTTGCTTCATGTTGAAATTTAAGTAGGAATTTGTCCCATATGAAAAGAATATATGGCCTTAACCATGCATATAACCCTAATGAGTTACTTGTTCTATCATCAATTAGTTTTAGGATGGAACCTTATTTGAACTTGTATGTGCTCAATCTTACAAAATTTAACACTTCATCATCCAATACTCTTACAATAAGACTTTGACAAAGTACAAAAAGACCAGGTATAAATGAGGACGAACACGAACGTCTGGACGAAGACGAAAACTGACGTGTGGATAAAGACGATGATGGACCATTGGTCCAGCTACTAGAATGTGAGGAGGAAGACAAAGACAAAATCAAATGCTACTTCATAATTAGGTTTTCAATATGATAAAAATGAATTTTTAGTGGACAAAATGACATCGTTTTCATAGCTAAAACTATGGATCTATCCTTTAGCTAACAAAATTATTTCGTAGTGTTGAGTGCCTTGAATTTTTGGTGAACCATAAATAGATCATGACCTGACTTGAATATTTGGGAGCTCTACCTGAAAGGAAAAAAAAAAGGAGATTAGTGGGCAGTATGGAACTAGCTCAATTTGTGTATTTTTTGGAGGGGCCTGAACAAGTTAGATATATATATATGATGTATTCGGTTCTAGGATCTTATCATTTGAAACAATTCTCTCTGACGAAATAAGATTGTTCTTCTTTTTCCCGTGGGCATAGATCACATTTGTCGAACCTCATAAACCCTATGTTTTTCGTTTATGTTTTTTCTCTATTGCGTTGCGTTTTTTGTTAACAAGTGACATCAAGGCATTGACAATAGGAGATAAAATTAATTATGATGAACCTAGATCATATAAGGAGGCAATTGGAAGTAGAGAAGCATCTGAATGGTTCATTGCGATGAATGAAGAGATGCGGTCTCTTGAAAAGAACAAAACCTGGGATCTAATACCTTTACCAAAAGTTGTGAAATCAGTAGGATGCAAATACGTGTTTAACAGGAAAGAAGACATTACTGAATTTGAACCAACAAGGCTCAAAGCAAGGCCTGTGGCCAAAGGTTTTTCACAAAAAGAAGGGATTGACTACTGTGAAGTGTTCTCGCTAGTTGTGAAGCATAAAACCATTTGGGTTATTCTGTTCATAGTAAATGCATTAGACTTGGAGTTAAAACAACTTGACATCAAAACTGTGTTTTTAGATGGAAAACTAGAAGAAGAGATCTATATGTCACAACCGGAGCGTTCCTTGCCAATGAGAAAGCAGAGCACGTATGTTTATTGAAAAAATCCTTGTACGGTTAGAAACAAACACCAAGGAAATAGTATAAAAGGTTTGATGCATTCATGATTTCGTATGATTTTGTGTGCAATTAGTTTGATAATTATGTCTATTCTAACAAGCTTTCAGATGATTTGTATCTACATTTGTTGCTATATATGGATGATATGTTGATTGTAACTAAGTGTAAAGCTGAAATTGATAGTTTAAAGAAGTTGTTGAACAATGAGTTTGAGAAGAAAGATTTGCGTGCAATCGAGAAGATTTTAAGCATGGAGATTTGGAGAGATAGGAGGGCAGGTCTACTGTATGTATCTCAGCAAAAATACATTGAAGGTTGTTGCAATCTTTTCATATGGATAAATCCTAGCTAGTTAGTTCTTCATTGGCAACACAATTTAAAATTGATACTAGTATAATACCTAATACACAAGATGAGAAGGACTACATGAGACCAGTTTCTTAGTCTAATGTTATGGGAAGTCTAATGTATGCTATAGTATGTACTAGGCTTGATTTGGCTCATACAATCAGTATAGTAAGCAAGTTTATAAGTAATCTTGGGAAATCTCACTAGGAAATAGTTAAATGGGTTATGCGATATTTGAGAGCAACGAGTAATATCTGTTTGGTCTATGGCGCTAATAAGGATAATGATGGTTTGGTTGGCTATATTGAATCCAACTATATCGAGATCTTGTGAAAAGAAGATCCTTGACATTCTATATTTTTACTCTGTATGGATGTCTTGTTAGTTGGAAGGCAACACTATAATCTACTGCTACTTTGTCTACTGCTGAAGCTGAATACATATCATTAACAGAGGGGATTAAAGAAGGTATATGGTTGTTTAGTCTTATTGATAGTCTAAGATTGAATGTTGAAAAACCTATCATTTATTGTGATAGTCAAAGTGCATTGGATTTGGCCAAGAATCTTGTTTATCATGTGAGATCAAAACATATTGATGTCAGGCTGAACTTTATACAAGATGTCATAGAGGAAAAGGAGTTGACTAAGTCGTTACCAACTAACCGAATCCATCAGATATATTGACTAAGCCATTACCAACTAAGAAGTTCAATCATAGCTTGGACTTGGTGAATGTTTGCATAGCTTGAGGCCCTTAGAGGTATGAATGGTAGGGAGGAGTTTGTTCTTGTTGTCTGGTGATTTGAGAGAATTCAAGTTAAGGTGGAGAATTCTTGAGTGCCTTGAATTTTTGGTGAATCATAAAAAAATCATGACACTACCCGAATATTTGGGAGTTCAAACTGAAAGGAGAAAAAAAGAGATCTGAAAAAATCGAAGGGGGCTAGTTTCGCAAACTTTCCGATTCGTTTCTAGCAAATAAAAATAAGCAGTAAAATTGAGAGAACCGCAAATAAATTAACACCAGAAATTTGGTAATGCAGTTCAGCACACCTTGCCTACGTCTACGGGACCCTCACCTAACTTAATAACTTTTACTGAAGTACAATAGATTTACCTAAGACTTTATTGAGCCGACTTCACTCAACCCTTAACACTATCTCTTAACCTCACTTCCAGTGAAAGAATTTCACACCCAATAACATGATCGACTCGTGTTACCTTATCAGAGGATTTTTCTCAATGAATCTTTAATGAAAGAAAAATAAATAAATAACTCAAGTACTCAGTCAACTAATAACAAAACAACGATATACTTTAGTAAAATAAAAACTTCCTTATAGTTTCAACTTCCCAAAATAATCCTTCACTTGAAATGATCCATCCCAACTTCAACAGCTTCAATTAAACCATATGGAAGTATAGTCAATAGATGAAGACATCTAGAAAATAATAACTCACAAACCCACTACACCGTGGCTCTCTCTTCACTATAACATCTATCACACAACACACGTTCAGCTATCTTCCAAGATATACACCTAACCGCAATATCTGTTTTATTAAACAACTAACGCACGCAACCACTGCTTCATTATCTTTTACCACACAAATGATTTCTTGCTCAATATCGCACATCCCACTGAACCACTGTACTGTAACTCCTCTTTACCGTAGCTTCCTAAAAGACATGCACACAGCTGCAGTATTTTATTCAATCAACAATTAACGAATAGCTCCACCACACTTTTGTAACAACAACAAGACCGTACCTAGCGGATGAGAATGGTTTGTTTTGACAACATCATTTGAAGGAAAAGTTCGATTGCTTTGCTTCCTGACAAAACTCACCACTTATTTTTGGTTTTGACAACGTTGATTATATTACTCAAGTTCTTTCATGAGACATTCACACATACTGCAGTGTTTGTTCCCTTAACCATTAACCCATACAAACTCTTTTAACGCCCTCCTTAAACTCTATGCTGTATACCCACATAAAAAAATCACCGTTGTAGCACACTCATATTAGAGATTTACTTCCACAATAATAGGAGACAAGCAAGCATAATTTCACTTCAACTACACAACGAAAAACAACGTCCCAATTGCCAACACACACACTGACTTGATGCCGCACACGCACACAACTCTGTTGTGGCACACTCACTTTTGAGATAGACTTTTATGGTAGATTAAAGATGTGCATAGATCCCTCACATAATAAGAGTCTCAGTTCAATAGAGTCCCACTACATCCATGCAGCCACCACTTTAAATTTAAACATGCAACGACCTCATCCTTTTATTTTCTTCAATCCACAAAATCAGCAAATCCAGCAGTGATTTCCAACATGTCCAGCAGTAAAATAATTCCAATATCAGCATGATAATAGACTTTAATGTAGTGTAGAATTCTTTCACAAACACAAGTGTGACAACCACAATTTTTGAATTCCACTACAATTAAGATTTTATATGTCCAATTAAAATGTCAAAACTAAATAAAAATATATAATATATTTTAACAATCTCCTCCTTTTTGGCATTGTTTGTCACAAATATGAAACTCCCCTTAAATAATATAATTGGACATATAACCATCAAATGCACAATCCACATGAGATGAAAAAAATAACTGCCCCTTAATTAATTATCAAGTTCCAAAGAACAGTATAATTATTCAATCATCCAAATTTCTTCCATTGTGACAAAAAGATGTCAAAAAATATGACAAATAGTCACACATATGCCTTAAAATCTCCCCCCTGAATGGAACATTCACTAATAACAATCTGATGTCTCCCCCCGAGAAAGATCCATACGGATGAAAGAGCTGAAGATTCTTCGGTGGAGCTAAATAGAAGTTATAATGCAAGCTACTAAAAAGATGATACGACAATGGCAACATAAAAAAAACTAAAAAACTAAAGAAGACAATTTTTAACATTTTGTCTTTTTTTAAAATAATTAAAAAATACTTCAAAAATATAAAGCACACAGTCCTTGTGCCTTTCGAAGAAATTCAAACCTGGTATTTTTCTTCATCATATTATCTTTGTCATTGGTGTCTTCTTCCGAAGTAACTGACTTGTCCTCTGTTTGACTGGTTTCTTTACAAACAGTAACTAACTGTGAATCTAGACAACTTCTTGTTTTCCTTCACAATGTCTTTGTGTTTGTAATTGACCTTTTCTAATCCAAGTGTGCTTCGGTAATATGGGTTGTTGCTGGAAATTTAATGGGGAGTGTCTAAATTTTCAGTTCTGACCCTTTTGAAACATCATTTGTAACATTTTGTAGCATCTCGACCTTATGTGCCCGATAACTCCACAAAAATGACATGTGGGTACAAACCTTTGATTCTTTCTCAATGTTTCTTCTTCTCAGACATATCTGGACATATTATTTTTCTTCTCATTATCTTAAAGATCCCCTTTAACCTTACCAATTTCCATTAACTTTTCTAGTTTTTCTGTGCCTCGATTCAACATTCTTAATCCCTTTTTAGCACTTACCAATTTCATTCTAGCTTTACCAAGCTCATCTGATGCCATCATCAATTTCTTTTCTAACTCTTGGAAGGTATTCTTCATGGAGAGATTCTCTTCCTTCAATCTTTCATTCTTTCTACATATTTTCACCCATTTTTTGTACATTAAATTGTGGGCCTCGTAAATATTCCTCTTTTTGTCATCTAGGCTACTTCCGTCGCTGTCATAATTTGATATTAGGTGTTAAGATGAGTTGTTTTTGAAATTTTTCGATTTTTCCTCTTTTCCGACTTCAGTTACTTCCTTCTCAGTTACTGTTAAGCAAGTAACTGGACTTTTACTATGTAAGGCAACCAACGCAGCACCATTAGCTATTTCTTCTTTGCTATCATATTCACTCTCGAAATTATTCTCACTTCAAGTGCTTATGAAGGACTTTCCTTTTCTCTTCTTCAAAGTATTAGCATATTTGGATTGAATGTGTCCGAAACCTTGACATTCATAACATTGGATTCTTCCTGCCTTCCTGTCACCCTTTTGTATTTTGACTTGATGTTTAACATTATTACTCGATAAACTTCCACCATATTGTCTAAAGTCAGATATGTCCTTTTTCATTCTTTTCACCCATTTACGAAACTCTCGTGTTAATTGCTCTATATCTTCATTCTCGATGGATTCATCTTCTAAATCATTCATGATTTTACCAATGTCAGCTTGCAATGCTAATCCTTTCTTCTTCTCTCTCAATTGTCCCTCAACAAATTCATTTTGAAATTTGCAAGAATTCCAATTACCTTCTCCAATGACAAGTCATTGATGTCATGAATCTCCTTGATTGTTGCAATTTTCGGAATAAATCTCGAAGGTAATGATCTCAACTTCTTCTTGACTAGTTTCAAATTGAAATATTTTTTCCCGAGTTGATGTGCCTTGTTATATCGCGCAATCTTTCATGAAAATCCCTAATAGTCTCATTTTCATCTATCTTCAGTTCTTCAAACCTCACAGCTAACATCTGTAGTTTTGACACTATCACAGATTTAGGCCCTTCATGAATAGTGTAAAAAGCATCCATACTTCTTTAGCCGATTCACAGGCTGATGTCAATGAAAAGCCTCCTTCATCAACAGCACTAAAAATTGTGTGCAATGCTTGTGAGTTTTCAAGTACTCTTTCTTCTTCGGTTCTTGTCCATTCAGATGGATATTTTAGAACTGTCTCTCCCTTATTGTCAGTAATCATCGGATGTGTCCAGCCATGTAACACCGAGTTTCATGCTCTTGTTTCTTGTGCCTGAATAAAGACTCTTATCCATTATTTCCATGTAGGATAATTGGAGCTGTCGAACAGCGGTAACCTG
Source organism: Erythroxylum reticulatum (assembly GCA_025504915.1). Taxonomy (NCBI): domain Eukaryota; kingdom Viridiplantae; phylum Streptophyta; class Magnoliopsida; order Malpighiales; family Erythroxylaceae; genus Erythroxylum; species Erythroxylum reticulatum. The sequence goes on from JANSVA010000217.1 coordinate 3,453,345, forward strand.
ATAACTGATGCTCCTTCTCTTATAGCCATGTTCGCGAAATTAGGATATACACCAACTTGTTATCAAGTTCTAAATCAGTGACCTTGCTCTAATACCAATTGAAAAAACTGAAGAGGGTAGTTTTGCAAACTTTTTTATTCATTTCAAACAAAAAATCAAAAAAATTAAGAGAAACAAAAATAAATCAACACCGAAATTTTGGTAATGCAGTTTAGCACACCTTGTCTACATCTATGAGGCCCTCACCTTGCTTAATAACTTTCACCGAAGTACAATAGATTTACCCAAGGCTTTACTGGGTCAACACCATTAAACCCTTAACACTGTCTCTTAACCTCACTTCCCGTGAAAGAATTTCACACCCAATAATACGACCGACTCGTGTTAACCTCGTTAGAGGATTTTTCTCAATCAATCTTTAATGAAAGAACAATAAACAAATAACTCAAGTATTTAATCAACTAAGAAAAAAACAACGATATACTTGAGATAAAAGAAAAACTTCCCTATGGTTTTAGCTTCCCAAAATAATCCTTTAATTGAAATGATCCATCTTAACTTTAACGGCTTCAATTAAACTATATGGAAGTATAATCAATAGATGAAGACGTCTGGAAAGTAATAACTCACAAACCCACTGCACCGTGGCTCTCTCTTCACCGTAACATCTATCACACAACATACGTTGTTCAGTTATCTTCCAAGACATACACCCAACTGTAGTATCTATTTGATTAAACAACTAATGCACGGAACCATTGCTTCATTATCTTTTACCGCACAAGAGATTTCTTGCTCAATACTGCACACACTCGCTGCACTACTATACTGTAACTCCTCTTCATTGTAGCTTCCTAAAAGACATGCACACAGTCTCAGTATTTTATTCGATCAACAATTAACGCACAGCTCCACCACACTTTTGTAACAGCAACAAGACCATAACTAGCGAATGAGAATGGTTTGTTTTGAGAACATCATTTGAAGGAGAAGTTTGGTTGCTTTGCTTCTTGACAAAACACACCACCTATTCTTGGCTTTGACAACGTTATTTATATTACTCAAGTTCTCTCATGAGACATTCACACATACTGCAGTGTTTGTTCTCTTAACCATTAGCCCAAATAAACTCTTTTAACGCCCTCCTTAAACTCTATGCCGTATACCCACATAAAAAAACATCGTTGCAGCACACTCACATTAGAGATTTACTTCCACAATAATAGGATCAACCTTTGGCAGGATTACCCTCGCCAAAGGCTGACTTAAAAAAATACATAGCCTTGTCAAATCTAGATGTACCAAAAATGTAATTGTCATTATGTTTTGAATATAATGAGAATTACAAACTTTATTCTGAAACTATTTGAAAATTTTGTGACATTATATAAAATTGTCAAATTATATATTTTAAAATATTTTTATTCAATTATTTCTTTTTATTATTCAATTATTTTCAATTAGGTTAATTTTTGTAATTAATAAACACAATCTTTGTGAGACAATACTCTTTTCAATATTGTATTATTTGTTTGAGATAACATATACTTACATTAAAAAATTTACAATAACTTTTTGGTATTGTTACAAACGACTTTCAGTTACGATTTGAAAAACGTAGTCAAAAGTACGACTTTAGCTACAATTTTGAAAAACGTAGCCGAAAGTTCGACTTTTAGCTATGATTTTCAAAATCATTGTCAAAAGTTTGACTTTTGGCTATAATTTTCAGATCATCACCAAAAGAGACGTAGCCAGTAGGCTACTTTGTTATAGTGTTTAGCTTGAAAATTATTACCAAAAACTGACCTAAATCATAGAAAAAAAAGTAGCCAAAAGCCTACTTTGTTGTAATGAATAAGAACATAAATAATGGAATCATGGAATTAAATTTTTTAGCTAGTTTTTAGACTCCTTGTTATTGAGTTTAAAGTTTTATTATTTTTAAAGTTGGCCCTAGTAAAATCTTTCCATGGTGGTAATTACATTTTAATTAAAAATAGTATATTTACAAATTTAAATTAATCTAGATTATAGAAATGATAAAATCTTTTTTAATCTATTAAAAATTATGTTAGTTTTACATTTCATAGAGTTTTAGTTCAACAATGTATGAAAAAGATTAGGACAAACACAAGCTTATTACATCGCTATTATGAACATAATACCTACTTCCTCATACAAAAAGGACTAAATCTTTTATAAAAAATTTCCTCTTAAGAGAAATAGATAATCAAATGATGTACCCTAGAAGAAGACACAAAACTCCATAATAAATGATCTTCTTGAAAGAAATAGATAACCAAATATTATTTGTTTAAAAATGTTGCTTTAATATTTTTGATATTTGTCAAAACAAAAATAATATTTGGACAAGTTGAACGTAAATAAAGTGAAACAAATTATTTTTCTTCTATCTAAAGATACAAAATTAATTACAGTAGAACCCATCCATCCTATTATTAAATCAAATTTATTAAAATTTAAAAAAAATAATTGAAAAACATAATAATGTTATATAAAATATATTATTTCAATTAGCATTTTTGTGCAATTTTAAGTTGCATTTTAGAACTTTGATGTGATAATCACATATTAATCAATAATATATATTTGTAATTGAACATCTTTAGTTATTTGTAGAATTTAATTATGACAATTATTCTACTTTAAGTGGGAGTCTTGATGGTGATGTTTATTTGAGATAAAAATTCTAATGATGATATAATTTAATTGAAATCAAATTACCATACCTTGACTAAGATAAGAAGCAGATTTTTGGTGATTTTTGTAGCTATTTTTGGGAGACCTATTTTTGTACGTAATGGTTATCTAAGGTAGCTGAATTTGAGAGAATTACAATTGATTCTTTACAACTGCATTTCTGTTGAGTTTTGTGTGATCTTTTGGACTGAATTCGTGTGATTTTTTGGCAGTAAAAAGTTTGTAGTAACGTTGTGTGTGTAATTGCGCTTTCTTGGTTTTTATGTGAACAATTACATGCTCTATTGAGCTATTTTTGGCAGCGGCGTTTTTGCACATGTGGATCAATAATTGGATTGTTACTCCATCATTTTTGTGAGGAAAAATGACTATAACATGGTAACTTGGTAGTTGGAATTTCTTAGATCTTGAATTTGGGAGTTAATTTTGTGTGACTCTGTCCAGATTTGTAGCTGGTTGTTCTCTAAAGGTTGCGTGACTTTATGGGGTTATCCATGAGTGTGATTTGTGTGGAAAATTTTCAAAATATTTGAAGATGTTGTAGTTCTTTTGTTTTGACATTTCGGTAATGAAATGTTAGTATTTTTGTTGAGTTTTTGTAGCTACTATGCATGGAATACCTCGGTGACATTATCGAAAGTTCACAACAGATTTCTTGGTGGACAACTTCCTGTTCTTTTGTTAAAGAGGCTGAATTTTTAGGGAAGTTGTTTTTCTGATCTCAAGTGTCTTTGTTTATGCCCGTTACTATTTCAATCACTTGAGTTGTTTAATTCTTATGTTTATTGTTAAGCGTTGTTGAGAAAATTTTATGTTGAAGTTAGCACGAGATGGTGGTGTTATTGAGTGTGAATTACTTTTACGGGTTGTGAGGGCATGATATAGTATCAAGAGTTGGGTGAGTCGGCTCTATAATGACTTGAGTAAAACTATTGTTATTCTTTAGTAAAAGTGATTAAATTAGGTGACGGCCCCACAAACTTAAACAAGATATACTGAATTGCATTACCAAATCTCAAGAATCAATTTGTTTTTTTGTATTTGATTTTTTATTTTGAATTTATCAAAAAATTATATCTACTGCTGCTGATTCATAATTTGTGCGAAACTACATTCTTTTAGAATTTTAGTTCATTTCAACGCGCCAATATATTTCAAAGTGTCGCAGAGAACAAGACTCAACAATATTGTGTCTGTGTCTCTCTTTGCTTCAGTACTGCAATGGAGTCTAGAAGCATTCTTCAATTTCTCCAGGAAAAGACCATTTTGGTCACTGGTGCAACTGGGTTCCTAGCAAAGCATATGTACATGCAGGGACGGATCCACATTGGGGGTAAGTGGGGACACTTGCCCCCACTGTCTCTAAAAAATTTTGTATAAAAATTATTATTTTAAGTTTTGATCTCATAAAAAAATTAAAATTTTGCTCCCATTAAAAGTAAAATTTTGCCCCATTAAAATTTTGTCTCCACTTAAAAAAATTTCTGGATCCGTCCTTACGTACATACATGACTCCCTCTCGGCGCTGTTTCATTTTTGTCATTCTCTCTAATCTGTACATCACTACTTGTGATTCACAACTTTGTCTTCTTTAGTTGCAGTTTTCTTGGAGAAAGTATTGATAGTTTAGCCCAAAGTGGAAAAGATTTATATTCTGTTAAGAGC
>JANSVA010000217.1:3457833-3477903 GCA_025504915.1 Erythroxylum reticulatum
ATAGTTAATTCTATTAGACCAATATGCCTAAGTAATATAAAATAACTTTAGTAATTAAAATTGTCAAGAATAAACAATTAAAGACAATTAAACTTTTGTTAAGTGGATGGGATTTCAGCCCGATAGTGTAAGCTATACAAAAACGAATCAAGTCATTATGATTCCTGCAAAAATTACCATCAATTGTGATATAAGTCTTACAGATCAAATACCTTGCAAATGATAAGCAATCTTCAAGGGAGTCCTTAAAAATATATTCACGTGAAAACCCGAAAAATGACAGTGAAAAGAAAAAAAAAAGAATAAGATTACAAAAAAGTGAGCATAAAGATACATTGGTGGGGTCGGCTTATTTTATTTTATTTTTTGAATTTTATAATAATGTTGTGGTTAAAAAAATTAATAGTTAGTGTTGTATTAAAAACATGTAAAATAAAGTAAAAGCAATTCTCTGCTTGTTTGATAAACATCCTATATAATAAATATACAATATCATAAGAGGATAACTAGAATTATTAACTACAAGTTATATAAAGAAAAGTTCTTTCTTTTTTTTCAAAATCATAATTTTGAGGAAAGTATTTATTAAAACCACATATTTATAAAATTAAGAAAATATTTAAAATTATTTTTATGAGCACTGCTTTTGTAATCTAAAAATAGTTCCACTTAATAATTAAGCTTGCTTCTTGAAAATCCCCAATTGATGGATGCTTTAAATTCTCGTTAATCTCTAACACAATTATACTCTTATATTCTTGTTTAAGTTTGTGGAAATAATTAACTTGTCTTGTGTATACTAATTAGGTTATAGCAAAGGACTTATTTAGACCTGGGTCAGGTACAACAACAGTCTTTTCAGATAAAGAGATGACTTGGGGATTGGAGACTCCAATTTGAAACAGGAAATGTGGAATGAATTGGACGTCGTTGTAAATATAGCTGCAACAACAAGCTTCGATGAAAGGTACGTTAAAAACACAAGGGACTATTTCCCTCTTCTTTAATTGAATTGACACTTGCTCTTTCTTTTCATTTTCAAGTTGTACGAGAACCTTTTGTTTTTCTGCTTCGGGGGTCTCGAATTTATGAACAGATTAAGTGCTTGCAGGTATGATGTTGCACTTGGCATCAACACATTGGGAGCGAAGCATGTGCTGTGCTTTGCCAAGAAATGTGTGCAGTTAAAGAGCTTTTTACATGTATCCACTGGTATAATCTTTCGGCCTTCCACAAAATGTTTTTCAGTGTCTTCATATGGTTGAATAGGTTTAACAATATGGATTTAGTAGATAAATATTACAAGTGGTGCAACTTAAAGAGTTTATTTTCATATACTTATCAATTTCAAAGTTTTTTATTCAAATTTTAGTTTAAAGTTGTTTTTAAATTTAAATATACTAATAATAGAGCATAATTTGTATTTTTCATTTTACTCGTATTTAAAATGAGTTGGGTTAGGGTTTCTTAAACAAATTACATCCAAAAGCATACATTTACACACACTATTAATCAATATCGATAAATGAGCAAAGATAAATAATTATACTAGTTAGTTTGGATGATATTAATGATTAACATGTGTATATGTAGGGCGAAGGTCTATGGATGGCCAAACACATATGCATTTACGAAGGCAATTGCAGAGATGCTTGTAGGGCATTTGAAGGAAGACATGCCAGTGGTCATCATACGGCCCACCATTGTCACTAGTACTTACAAAGAACCATTTCCTGGCTGGATTGAAGGTCTAAGGTACAAATGTTCAATAATTTCCTTATGATAAAAGCCTGAAGACAGTTTCTGTTACGTTGTCTGGTGAATAACATTTATTTTCTTCGTTACTGAAATTGGCGAGATAACTTACTGTTATCAAATTAATTTCCTCTGCCAAATTTGCAGAACAATTGATATTATAGCCATCGGCTATGGAAAAGGAAGGCTAACATCCTTTATCGGTGATGTTAAATCAATCACGGATTTGGTGAGATAAGCCAATTACGTTAAAATTGTATAATGTGAACTACGTTATTTTTTTAGGAAATCAAATTGAGAAAATGGGACATAACTGAACTCAGATACTGTTAGAGACCACCTGCTCTAACAGTAAACCCACTCAAATAACAGAGACTTGCACTTCTAGCAAACACATAATAGCAATAGAACAGAAACAATGGCAATATAGAGATGAAGGGGTACTCAAAATTATATTCCCTAGCTAGACTTAGAGAGCTAGCTGGATCTCCATACAATCATTAATCAAGCTATCATAATCGAACGTCTATCATTCTCTCTCTAACAAACTTTTATTCCCTTCTTCTAACTAACTCCCACATGATTCATCTCTCCCTCTAATTCCCCACTTTACCCTCACAACCCCTCACATATTGCCTACATTGCCCAATTCCGTATTCCCCCTCCTCTTGCTATATTTCTGTTGGAACCTAGTCTCAACAATACCCCCCCCTAAAAGATCCCACCTTGTCCTCAAGGTGGAAGGAAGGAAATTGATTGTTGATGAAATCAAATTTCTCCCATGTGGTCTCAAAGTCTAGTAAATCTTTCCACCTAATTAAAACTTCCAATTCTCCATTAATTCTTCGACGAACTCCCACTAATGCTGCTAGTTCCACTTTCAGCTGCATGTCTTCATCCAAAAAAGAGGGCAAGGGCTGAGAATGTGTAATAGGGGCAATGGCTCTCTTAAGTTGAGATACATGAAAGATATCATGAATCTTTGCAGTGGATGGAAGTTGCACTTGATAGGCTGCTTCTCCAATCTTGGCTGTAATTGGATAAGGTCCATAATACCTCGGGCTGAGTTTCTCATTACTCTTGATGACTAGTGATTTAAACCTGTAGGGCTGCCACTTTAAATAAACCAAATCACCTACCTCAAAACTCATCGGTCTTCTTTTGGAGTCCGCATACTTCTTCATTTGTTGCTGTGCTTTCAACAAATTAGACTTTAGCTCCTCCAACATTTTATTCCTGTCCACGAGTTGTTGGTCGATGTCTTCTAGTAAAGATCCCTCATCAGTATACTTGAAGAGAGTGGCTGGTTCTCTGCCATAAAGTGCCTTGAATGGAGTCATACCAATTGCACTATTGTAGGTAGTATTGAACCAATATTCCGCCCAACTCAACCGTTTAGGCTACTCCTTAGGATGATCACTCACAAAGCATCTTAAATAAGTCTCCAAACATCTGTCTACTACTTCTAATTGACCATCCACCTATGGGTGATATGCAGAACTCATATGTAGAGTGGTACCTGATTGCTTTAACATTTCTTACCAGAAAGTACTTATAAATAGTCTGTCCCTATCTGATACAATTACCCTGGGGAATCTATGGAGTCTCATAACTTCTTTAATAAAAATGGAAGCCACCTATTTCGCAGTATAGGGATGTTTGAGGGCTATGAAGTGACTGAATTTTGTCAACCTATCCACAATGACAAAAATAGTGTCTACACCTAATGCCTTAGGCAATCCACTTATAAAGTCCATAGAAATTTCTTCCCACACCTGAGTAGGGATTGGTAAAGGCTGAAGGAGGCCAGTAGGTTTTAGGGTTGAATACTTGTTTTTTGACACACATCACATCTCATGATGAATTGCTTCACATCAGACTTCATACCTTTCCAATAAACAACATTGGCTAACCTCTTATAAGTTCTGAAATATCCTGAATGCCCTCCTACTGGCGTTGAATGGAACTCACTGATTAACTTCTGTATATGTGGTCCCTCTGCAGGTAATACTAATCTATTTTCATAGAGGAGCCTCGACCCTATCAACTTATATGGAGGATGGCTATCCGGTTGCAACAACAAATCTTGTATTAGGCCTTTTAGCTTAGGATCCTGCTGAACCATATCTTCTAGTTGATTCAGCTCATCATGATACCCCATACTTAAGGCTCTGCACTCAGTTTCGGCCCTTCTTGACAATGCATCTGCTGCTCGGTTTTCTGCTCCGGGTTTGTAGATTATATCAAACTTGAATCCTAGCAACTTAGTAACCCATTTCTGCAGCTCTTCCCCTAATAACCTCAGATCAGTCAAGAAATGCAGACTCTTTTGGTCTGTCCGTATGGTGAAGTGTCTTCCCATTAAGTAATGCCTCCATTTCTGCACTGCCCACACAATAGCCATCAGTTCTATTTTATGGACAGGTTTCAGCTGATTTTTGGTTGATAATCCTTGGCTTAAGTAGTCTACTGGTCTGCCTTCCTGCATCAGCACTGCTCCCATTCCCACTCCTGATGCATCTGTCTCAACTACAAAGGGTTTGGAGAAATCTGATAATGACAGAACAGGTGTAGTAGTTAACATTTGCTTGAGTGCTTCAAATGCCTTCTGTGCTAAGTCATCCCATTGAAATTTATCCTTACATAGCAGATTTGTGAGTGGCTTTGTTATACTCCCATACCCCTTGACAAATCTACTGTAGTAGCCTGATAATCCTAAGAATCCCTTAATGCCTTAACATCTCTTGGGCTAGGCCAATTGACAATGGCTGCAATTTTGTTAGGGTCTACTGATACTCCCTCTGCTGATATATAATGTCCCAAACACTCCAATATATACTGCCTAAAAGTGCACTTCTTCAAGTTAGCTACTAATTGATTATCAATCAGTATTTGGAGCACTAGTCGGAGGTGATTCAAATGATCTTCTAGACTGCCACTATATACCAATATATCATCAAAGAAAACTAGAATGAATTTTCTAAGATGAGGCTTGAATAACTCATGCATAAGAGATTGAAAAGTTGTAGGAGCATTCATGACTCCGAAGGGCATTACTATGAATTCATAGTGTCCTTCATGAGTTCGGAATGCTGTCTTGTCTATATCTTCTTCTTTCACTCTGATTTGATGATATCCCGACTTTAAATCAATCTTGGAAAAAATCTTGGAGCCTCCCAGTTCATCAAAAATCTCATCAATATAGGGAATTGGATATTTATCAGGTATTGTTAACTTGTTCAAAGCTCTATAATCTACACACAACTTCCATCCGCCATCCTTCTTTTTTACTAACAAAACTGGACTAGAATAAGGACTATTGCTCAGTCTTATAATACCAGATTCTAACATGTCCCTTACTAATTTCTCAATTTCGTTCTTCTGATAGTATGGATACCTGTAGGGTCTGACATTGGGTGGTTTGGAACCAGGCTCCAGTTGAATAACATGGTCAGTGGCCCTATTAGGTGGTAGCTTTGTGACAGGTTCGAAGACACTTCTGAAATTCTGCAGTACTTTCTTAATTTCTTCCCCGACTGTAGAGTTTGAATGGCATTGACTCGGTAGCATGTCCAACCTTGTCACCTCCCCTTCGACTCCCATTACTTCATTCATCTCTTCCTGCCCTCCATACTTCAGAAGGAACCCCTCTACTCCATGCTGTAAGAGCTTGACAGCAATTTTGAGTGATGTGACTGTAGCCTTCGACACAATTTCTCCATATAGTTTGATCTTCTGTCCCCCATAACTAAACTTCATAATCTGCTTTTTCTAGTTGAGCAGAATGTCCCCTAATGTCTCCAGCCATGCAACTCCAAGAATAACATCGACACTCTGCATTTCAAAAGGAAAAAAATCTTGCTTCACCATCATAACTTGTATCTTGAGCTCTACTCCTTTGCAAATTCCCACACTCTGCGCCCGACAATCATTACCCAATCTAACCTTGAAAGGATTAGTGTGATTCACTTCCATATTCATGTCTTCTACTAACCTCCTTTTGATGAAGTTATGCGATGCTCCATTATCTACCAAAATTATTACCTCTGTTTCGGAAATGGTCCCTCTGAGCTTTAGGGTTTGTGGACCCACTATTCCCTTAAGAGAGGTGACCGATAACTCCAGCTCAGGTAAAGGCTGGGTAGCATCCTCAGTCGCATACGGTTGAAAACATAACACCTGATTAACTAGCTCATCCTCTTCTTCCTGTAACTCTGCCGGTTGTTCTTCATCAGCTAAGAGTATGTGGAATTGTTTCTCCCCACACACATGCCCTAACATGTACTTCGCATCACATCTATAACAAAGACCCTGTTGCCTCTTGCGTTGTAGCTCCTCTGCGGTTAAACATTTAAAAGGGTAAGAGTGTTCTCTTCGGAAGATCCTTCGTCCCTCGCTACTTGGACTAGCCCCCCACTTATTATGTGATCTGCCTTGTACTGGAACAGTTCTTGTGTTGGGGCTCACCGCTGGAGTTGACGCCTTCCCCTCTTCAGTCGACTTGCGATTAGGGATCCAAAGAGTGCCAATCGGGTTAGGGCTAGCTAACAAAGCTCCCTTCACGCCCCAAATATGTGAACCCGATGCTCCCGACCCTTCAAAAATCTTTGGGTTTTTGTTGCTTCTGGAAGATTGTTCTAACAAGGCCCAATTTCAACCTTCCGTCATCTGGGCTAGCTCCATCAGTTGGACCAACGAGTCAGGTTAGGCCATCAGAATCTCAGCTCTCATATCCTCCTTCAACCCATTCATGTACGCCATCATTACCACCTCCACCGAAATCTCCCTCAACATCAACGTTACAACTTTGAATCTCTGGTTGTAATTGGCCACCGTCCCTGTCTGTTGAATCTTCAACAACTCTGCTAATGGATTTCCCACCTTTGAGCTGCCAAACCTTCTGACCACTGCTCTCTTAATCGTCTCCCACTCTGCTATTGGCGACCAATTTTGTCTTCACTGATACCAACTTAGGGCATCTCCTTCCATACAAACCGCTGCTGTGTGTAACCACCTATCGTGTGACATTCCGTTCAGCTCAAAGTATCGCTCCACTCGAAAAACCCAGCCAATAGGATCCTCTCCGTAGAATAGAGGAATTTCAAGCTTCCGATGGCTCTTATCCACTCGTATCGGTTCAGTTTGAGCCGATGTCTCTCCCTCAAATTTTTGTGCAGAGATTTCTTCTACTTCCCCGGCGACTTCCTTAGCCTTCCCTTTATTTTTTGTTCTTCTTAAAATTTCGAAGATGGATGAGATGTCTCCTACCACCTTATCAAACTTGGCCTCAACTCTGGCAATATTCTCAACTATCCTCAACATTTCTTTTTCTACATTATCGATTCTAGCTTTTATCCTCGTAAATACCATTCCCAATCACAACCTGCTCTGATACCAATTTGTTAGAGACCACCTGCTCTAATAGTGAACCCACTCAAATAACAGAGACCTGAACTTCTAACAAACACACAACAGTAATAGAACAGAAACAATGACAGAATAGAGATGAAGGGGGTACTTTTCCCTAGCTAGACTTAGAGAGCTAGCTGGATCTCCATACAATCATTAATCAAGCTATCATAACCGAATGCCTATCATTCTCCCTCTAACAACCTTTTATTCCCTTCTTCTAACTAACTCCCACATGACTCATCTCCCCCTCTAATTCTCCACTTTACCCTCACAACCCCTCACATATTGCCTACATTGCCCAATTCCATATTCCCCCTCCTCTTGCTATATTTCTGTTGGAACCTAGTCTCAACATATCAGCTGATATAGTTAGTGGTGAATGCAATGATTGTGGTCATGGCTGCTCATGCTAATCAACCATCCTATGCAATTTACCAAGTTGGATCTTCTTTAAGAAATCCTCTCAACTACTGTGATCTTAAAGATATAGGGTTCCTTTACTTCACGAATAAACCCTGGATTGGTAAGGATGGCAAGCCCGTAAAGGTCGGAAAGTTGAAAGTTGTAGGCAGTATGACTAGCTTTCGAAGATACATGGCAATTCGCTACGTGCTACTTCTAAATGTCTATATGTTGGTTTTAGGGAATAGTTGACCTTTGTACTTGATGAACAACACTTGAAATCTGATTAATTGCTTGTAATTCTCAAAACAGGCATTACGATTTGCAAATACAGCCTTTTACCATCATTTTGAAGGCACATACAGTGACATGAACCGAAAGGTCAAATTTGTGATGCGCTTGGTTGAACTTTACAGGCCATACACGTTCTTCCAAGGAATGTAAGTATCGATCACACTTAGGTGTCGGTAATCTTATAAGTGATATACTTTCGTTATGAGACTCTTTTTGTTTCAGATTTGATGACGTGAACACTGAGAAGTTGCGGGTGGCTGCTGGACAAAACGGTGAGGGGATCGATGTGTTCTACTTAGACTCTATGTGCATTGATTGGGAAGATTACTTCTTGAACACCCACATTCCAGGTCTTATTAAATACATTTCCAAATGATCCTACCGAAAACGACTTCCAACATTGAATAAACGTAATTGGCGGGATTAGCTTCACTTTCTCTACTTACTGTTGTATAATTTAGTTTTATCTACATGAAAGTAAAGTCATATGAATAGATTAAGAGTGCTTAGCTGAATTTCATCAAGAACGTTCGCGTCAGCCACTACAAGCAAATAGCTGTTTAAAGACCGTCGGTAAACCGGAGACTTCCATCAGTAAAGTAACAAAATCGTCCGTAAAATACCCGTAGTTAACCTTACTGACGAACTATATTTCTTTGGTAAATATACCGACAAAATGTAAATAACACAACCATCGGTGAAAGTTACTAACGACGGTAGATTTTTACGACGGGTACTTAAAATCCGTCATTAATTAGTCATCAATTTTTAATAAGAAAATTTTGATATAGTTTCCAATTACATTATGTTGTCATAAATATATAATTTTTAGAGTTATCAATTATCTGTGCATAATAAATTAATTTGTGTATTTATATAATTTTAAACATAATTATATATGTTAAGATTTTTATGATTTGATCTTTTTTATTTTGATTATCACATTTTAAGAACTATAACTTATTCTCTTATAGTATTATTTGGCATTAACACCAAACAAAGATAGTGCTCATAAATATATCTCATATAATAAATTACCAAATTAATATATACAAAATAGCACTATGATTTTTCTCATCTAAACATAAAAAAGTGTTTAACCACAAAACAAGTTCATAACAATAAAACTAAAAGACATAAATGGGGAAATTGTCTTTTGAAAAGGTGGATGAAAAATATATAAGAAAACATTTCATCAAACACATGGTGTGCACAAAATTATCAACTCTAACTAAATACAAATTGATAACATGTTCCCATTATTTACATAGAAAACCCTAAAGCAATAACAATCAAACCCAATTGATTTAACAGCAAATCAACAACTCAGTCCAAAACAAGGAAATTTGGAAAAAATTGTCAACGGCTTACCTTCAGAAAAGACGCCCTTACCTCACCGCTAGAGAAGATGACAAGCAACGTTGGTCGGAGATGCTGCAGGTGGTCGAACAAAGGACGACAGTCGACATCGGATGAGGAAGAAGGAGGAGCTGTGTCCGAAGGAAGGAGGAAGCAACTGCATGCATGGAAGAGTTGGGGAAGGGAAGAAGGGCTGCATTTTAATAAATCCAAAATGACGTCGTTTTGGTTTAAGTAAAATGCAAGCCTTGTTTTGGACAAAACGACGTCATTTTTGCATAAACCAAAACGACGTCGTTTTGGTTATAATTAAGATGTACCGCTGACGTTAATCAAAATGGCATTGTTTTGGTTTAAGCCAGAACGACGTCGTTTTGGTTTAAATTCAAACGCAGCTCTTGTAGCCAAAACGACGTCGTTTTTGGTTTGAGCCAAAATGACGTCGTGTCAGTTATATAGGGGGACGTTCTTCAACCTAACCAAAACGACGTCGTTTTGGCGATAACCAAAACAATGTCGTTTATTTTATATCACGAACTCTCTGAAGTTGCATATCTAAAATGACATCGTTTCGATTACACCAAAACCACGTCATTTTGGAATAAACCTCAAACCATCCTTATCATCCGAGACGATGTCATTTACGTATCAACCAAATGACGATTTTACCAATGGCTATTTCGATGCCAAGTTGTTCCGTCGCAAAAAATTTGTCTTCCCAACACATCTTTACCAATGGACATAACAACTCTAAATTTCCCATCACCAAATAACCCAAAATATATTCATCCATTGGTAATTCCCTATCAAATTTTGAATCCACTTTATATTTAACTAAGAGAAAAATTTCTGTCGCTAAATTACTCAACATTAGGGACGGAACCGTATTTTTCGTCGCTAATTTCATACGGTTTTTATTCAGACGTTAATTTTCCATCGCCGATTCGCAGTTTTCTTGTAATGAGCCTTTAAAAGGCTAGTTGTGTAATTAATAATGAAAAAAAGAAGAAGAAGATTGTGTTCTTCCTTAGAAAGTCTCTCTTTCGTTCCCAGGACATTTCTTCATCTACTATGTGCTTCAACTATGGCATTAAAGCCAGATTAATTTAAAAAGAAAGAGAGAAGATAAAATGTACATCAAAATAAGCTCTTTTCAGATCCAGAGAACTACTGGACTTGATAGAAACTGGATATGTAGAATCTGGTGATGAGTAGTGGCTTCAAGGAAATAAGATTGATTCCAAGACATTATTCTTATTTACTTGATATAATAGTAGATGTTTTATATCCAAAATTAATGTTTCGTTTAAATGAAATAATGTATATTGAATAATATTAAACTCAATGTTATAGTGGTCCAACTACATAAATTGAGTTATAAAAGGGGTCACCAAATTGAAATTATGTCTCAGTTAATAGCATTGTAAATTACATCTTGACCTTGTACAAGCCAACAAAAATAAGAAAAGAAAGCTGAAAAAAAAAGAACCTAGCTTATTGCCCACACTTACAACCACTACCACAGTCCAAGTGTATATAAAAGAAGAGGGCATTAAGGTCGTGAACTTCTTCAGTCTTTGCATTTACCGCTACAAGTTATGACATTCGACTACATATGTAGCTTCTTTATTTATTTATTTCCTTTGATTTTTGATAAAGTAAACACAGTGTGAAAGAATGTGGTTGTTTTTCATTGCATTTTGTGAAAAGCCTATGAGCCATTATATATAAGTAAAAAGATAATCAGAAAAAGATCAGATTATACTATAAGTAATAATTTGATTTATTTAGATCTAAGCTTATTTACAAAGATTGAATAGTTAAGATACATGGAAATCAAACTTTATCAGCCCCTCTTAAGCTTATAATAGGTAGCAATAGTGAGTTTGTGACGAAGACGTTGGAATGCTGAAGAGGATAAAGGCTTCGTCACAACATCAGCAATTTGAAGAGCAAATACGATGTGTCTAATAAGAGTGCTTTGTTAGCCACCAAGCCATGAACAAAATGGATATCAATTTTAATGTATTTAGCACGATCAGATCAGAAGCAAGGAATATAGCATCAAGATTATCACACTAGAGAGTGGGTGTAACATTGGAGAAATCAATTTCTCCCAGAAGAGAAGTGATATAACAAAGTTTCATTGCATTTAAGGCAATGCTTCGATATTCAGCTTCAGTACTAGATTTGGCAATAATATGCTTTTTCTTAGCACATCAAGAGATTAAATTAGGCCCAAGATAGATGCAATATCCAGAAATAGAGTGACAATAGTCAAGACAATCAACCCAATTAGCATCACAGTAGGCATGTAATTGAAGTAAGGAGGATCTGAGAAAGTGAATGTCGTGAGATGATGTGGAGCGAAGATAATAGAGAATCCATTTAATTGTAATCCAATGTGCATCAGTGGGGCAATATAAAAACTATGAGACCTTATTCGTATTAAATTGAAAGTTAGGGGGAGTAAGGTAGAGATATTGAAGAGCACCAATAGTACTTTAGTACTTAGAAGGGTCAGAAAGGAGTGTGCCATGATTTTTGGATAGAGGGAGCGATGAAGTAATCAGAGTGTGAACATGTTTGGAATGATCAAGACCTGTCCGAAAAAGAAGATCATTGGTGTATTTAGTTTGGGTAAGAAGAATACTGATGAATGTGGAAGTGGCTTTAGGACCAAGAAAATGGTATAGCAGGCCTAAGTCTTTAATGGAGAAAGTGGAATAAAGATTTTGGATAAGGGTGGAAATGAAGGATGGAGATGAACCGATAACCAAAATATCATCTAAATAAACTAAGATGAATGTGATTTGAGAGGAAGTGGTATTAATGAAGACAGAAGGGTTAGATTTGGAGGAAATAAGGTGTAGGTCAAGAAGCTTTTGGTTGAGATGATTAAACCAAGCTCAAGGAGCTTATTTAAGACCATACAGGGCTTTGTGAAGATGACAGACAAGATGAGGATAGTTAGGATCTTAAAAACTAGGAGGTTAAGACATGAAGACTTGTCCATGAAGATGACTATGAAAAAAGGCGTTATTGACATCAAGTTGGCATATTGACCTATTTTTAGAAAGAGCAATGGTAAGGATGAAACGAATGGTAACAGGACTGGAGTTGTCAATATAGTCAATACAAGAAGCTTGGTGAAAACCTTTGGCAACTAGAAGAGCTTTATAGAACTAAATAGTGCCATCAGGATTATGTTTGGTGGAAAACACCCGTTTAAAGCTAACAATGTTAGCATCTGGTGAAAGTGCAACAAGAGTCCAAATAACATTGCAATGGAAAAAAGTGAATTCATCAAGCATAGCCTGACGTCAGTGAGGAAATTTATTTTCCTAGGTAAAGTATATAGGGTTAGGAGAAGATTTGAAAATCATGGAATAATTGATGTGGTAAAAAATGATTGAGGAGTACGGGCCTGATCATAGGTCTGTATGACCATTATATGTAGTGTAATAAATATCACTCCATACGTCAAAAAATGAAACCGTACCAGCACTTATACTACCGACCAGTACCAGGTGTTTTCGCCTAGTACTAACTGATATTCAAAATATCGGTCGTATACTAGTAGGTACTGTAAGTTTCATTAATTTGAGGGACTGATTAGCAAAAATGAAAATTTCATCCCTAACCCCTCCCCCCACCCTGCCTTAACACCCATTTGCTTCATTTCATCTCTCATTTTTCTCTTTCTTTCTCCTCCTCCGTTCTCCCTCACATCAAATGGCACACTCTCCATTCTCTCTCTCTCGTTCTCTTCTTCTACGACTGCCTCTCCTTCTCTGTCGACAACAGGACCATCAACCACCACACGACGCATGACTTCCTCCAAGTCACCACCACACCAATAACCCTCTTCCACTGAAATTGCACTAACACCAAACAACTTCATTCTAGCCCTTCTCCATGCCACTCCACTCTCCTCTTGCCACCATCGTCCAACGCTGCTACCACCACCGCATCTGGAATTGCCAGATCTGGAAAATTTCCACATCCATACTCAACCCAACCCAAAAACCCAAAGCTATACATTGTGAATTTTTTTGGGTGTGTTTTTAATTAATTTTTTTTACCTAATTGCATTTGTGATTATGAATGGCTTGGAAGATGGAAGTTGGTATTAAATTGCAAATTGGATTTGTTATTTGTGTTAGGTTGGCTACTGGATTGGAGTTGAATGAAATGATACACGATTTTATTTTAGTTTATGTCTAGTTTGGTTTATTGGTTGTGGTTTGGTTAATATGGGATTTATCTTAAGATTTTGGATGATTGAAATGCACGACATGCATAAATTTAAAGTTAGAAAGTTGAAAGTTTGAACTTAAATTAAAGCCGAGAATGTAAAGACTTTAAAGTAAATAATTAATTGACATATTCTTAAAATTAGTGTAATGATATTTGGTTATCGGGTAAATAATTAATTGAGTATAAAATTATGTCATTGTAATTGTATAGTAAATTAACAAAAAGGGTAAAATCCAATCATGAATATTTCTAGCCACAAATTTTTTAAAATATCTCTAAGTTGTCATGATATGAAAGACTTTGTCTAATCTCATTTTTGTTTAGTCTTTTGTCTATCTCAACTCAAGTTTCACCTTTTATTTATCCCAAAACTAATCCATCTCAATATCTAATAGGCTTTGCCTATTCAAATTCTTATTTCGTATTAATCCATTTTTATCCCATTTATAGTACCTTGGCATCATGTCTTTGGATAAGCGTGACAGTTTCTTAGTTCATCTTAATGAAAAAAATTGCTAAACTTATGCATTCTATTTCAAGATATTTATTAAAGGCAAGGATTTATGAAGATATGTCGATGGCAATAATCCTATTCTTGACAAAACAAGAATAAAGATGAACATTTTAAGTGAAATTAAGGATGTTCAAGTTATGGCTTGAATTTTTGGATTCATTAAGTCATCATCTTAAATCTTTGAACCTTCAAGATTACAAAGCATAACACTGTATGTCGATTTTAAATTTAGCATGAATTTACCACTCTCCAATATGAAAGTCTCTCTATTTCTAAATTTTACTTTAGTTTCATGAATCTTTACTTCTTTAGGCTGAATATAAAGACATTATTTATGCTACATTGCCTCATAAAGGACCTAGCATTGCTAAAATTTTTTATGAAACTACTAAAGGATTAATTTCTTACAAAACTAATATCTTCATTTATCATTACAAATAAATGGAAGGAAGTTCAAGTACTTCCGATCAAACTACTTTAAGAAGATACAATAATCCAGCTTAGGCTCATGCTGCATTACTCCCAAGTATGATACAATTTGTTTATTTTGTAATAAGCATTTGAAAGGTAAAATAATCACTCGATTAAAGAAGCATATAGCTAGGGTTAAAGGAGATGTAGAACCTTGTAAAAAGGTAATTCATGATGTGAAGTGGTAAATGAAAACTTTGCTTAAAAAAATACTAACACGAGAAAGATAGAAGGGAGAGACTGAACTATAAAATTGTTAATGGAAGTTTATTTGTTAGTTTTCATGATGATTGTGGAAATGTTGAAGGTGGTAGTGGCAGTGTTCCATCCCAGGCTTAGGAAGAAGTGAATGTTATAGTTAGACCTGATGTGACAAACAGAAGAAGGCAAGTGACTAGTTTTTTTCACCATAAACAACTCTTGGAGCCCAACTTTTAATTCGTAATGTCATGTAATCAAGAGATGTAACTCACAATATAGATATGACAGTAGTTAGATGGTGGTATGATACAAGTTCATCATTCAATGCTTCCTAATCTTACTATTATTAGCCTATGGTGGATGCTAAGCTTCTTTCGGTCTAAGATACAAAGCTCCTTCAATTGATGACTTAAGAGGTAAGCTTTTGAGTTACTTAGTTTTTAAAATTAAAAGTTATTTGGTAAAAAGAAGAGCGAATTGGGCTATTTATAGGTGTTCAATCATATGTGATGGTTGGATAAATAGGAGACAAGAGCTTATTATTAATTTTTTGGTTTATTCTGCAAATGACTTAATATTTTTGAAGTCTATTGGTGTATCTGACCTTCGTAAAAATACTGATACTTTATTTGAGATATTCAATAAAGTTGTGAATGAAGTAGAGTTATAAAACATTATTCAGTTCATTACTGACAATGATTTTGCTTATAAAGCAACAGGAAAAAGGTTATAGAATAAGTATATTTTTCTTTTTTGAACTTCTTGTGCTATACATTGCATTGGCCTAATGTTGGAGAATATAGCAGATCCTAGGTGTTTTCCTATTATTGATAAGACTATACAAAAAGCTGAAAAGGTGACCAAGTTCATCTATAATCGTGCATGAGTTTTGAATTTAATGAGAAAGGAATTTACCAATGGTAAGAATTTGTGACATCTTGGTGTGATAAGATTTGCAACAAATTTCTTATCACCTCAGTCTTTTGTTTCGATGAAGAAAGTGTCAAAACAAATGTTTACAAATGATAAATGATTTGCATCTCAGTATGTCAGGTCTAATGTTGGATTTTAGGTTTCCAGTATTATATTGAAAAATAGAGAATTTTGGTCTCAATATCAATTTGTTATCCAAGTTTGTAAGCCTTTGATGAAGGTGCTTCGCTTAGTTGATAGTGAAGCAAAGCCAACAATGGGTTATTTTTTGGATGCCATGGAGAGGGCGAAAGAAGAAATCAATGCCAATTTGAAACATAGGCATCCTTTGTACACACTGTATCTTGCAATCATCAATGAGAGATGAAAAAGATAAATTTTTTCTCCGTTATTTACAGTTGGGGCGTTTTTGAATCCTAGTGTATATTTTAGAATGGATTTTACAAAGAAAGTTGAAGTTAGTAGAGGAATGTTATTCACTATTACAATAATTGTTGGCTATAAAATCATACAAGATCTCTTGAGCTCACAAATGAAGCTTTATAAGCTATCTTCTGGGGATTTTAGATTGCCGATTGCTATTCGACAAAAAGAAAAACTTTCTTTAGGTATTAGTTTTTTCCTTTTTTCTTATTTGTTGAAAATTAATTATCACTTTATTTTGTTTACAACACTACTTTTGTTATCTTACAACTTAAAGTTTTTTGGTGAGATCAATTCGGAAGTGATGTTCTAGAATTGTAAAGGTTTGCAATTTGAATTTTAAGTCAATGTATGAGTGCAACAAGCTGTGAACGAATCTATATCACATTTGAATTCATTCGTTCCAAGAAAAGGAATAAATTGGAGTACAAGAGATTAAATGACTTGGTATTCGTTTGTTACAATTTAAAACTTTATGAAAGACATGTTATTATCATTATTAATTTTGATATAATTTCTTATAATTTTATAATAATTAAATTTTATTGTTACTAGGACTCTTAATATCACAAGTAGTTCAGTAGATCCAATTTCTATTGATAATATCGATCTTCTGGCAGATTGGGTTTTTGAGGAATCGGGTTTGGTAGATGTGGATGACTTGGAAGATAATCTTGGATAGGGAAACATTGACATGTCATTTGGTACATTGAATTTGAATGATGATGATGATGATGAGGCTCCTCTCAATGATAAGAATTTTGTACCAAATGATAACTGGGGTCAATGCAGTTATAGTGGGTATCCTCTCGTAAATAATTGAAAGAAGTTCCAAGGTTTTGTTTTTCCTCTTCTTTTAATTTTACTTATATATGTTGTATATGTTAAATTCTATATGTGTAATGTAATTGTAAATATTTTTTGTTTCAGATGTTACATCTACTTAGTTATTTCCTCGTCACGAACTCTTGTTATAAATTGTAATAGTTTATGAGTCAAAGATATTTTTTGTTTTTTGTTGAATATTTTGATGTAATCATTATTTATTATATGATGACATTATAATATTTTTAATAATTTGTATTATTCTTAATTTTATATTTGTATGATGATGATTGTCTTTTTTCATATTAATTGTAGTTATTATTTATATATAAAATATCTGAAAATTATTTTTATTTCTTATTAATTGTAATTATTATTTATTATTATAATTTTTGGAGCCAGGGTTGATGTAAAATTATAAAGTATACAATACAATTGTACAATATAACAATGAACTATTTTGTAATTTTAAAAAATTAGGGATTATTTTATAAATTTAAAAAATTATTCAAAATGGTATTTGGTATTGACGGTATCGGTACAGTACCGTACCAGAACCCAATTCAACATCAGGGTTGGTACGGTCTTCGCAACAATGATTGGATAGGAAGATTATATTTGGTGAGGTGGAGGAGGGGTTACAAAGTTTACTGGTAAAGGAGATGGACGGAGTAGAGTGAAAGGTAAATGAAGTTAGTGAAGAGTGGTGGGTGAGGATATAGACAATGTGGGTGGAGAGTGAGTATAAAGAAAATCATGTTCAAGGAAAAAAACATGGCGAGAAATATAAAATTTGTATGTTCGAGGATCAAAGTAGCGATAGCCTTTATACTGAGAACAGTAGTCAAGGAAGACACATAGAGTGTATTTGGGTGTGAGTCTATCAGGGAGAGTGGAACTAAGAAAAGAAAACAAGGACATCCAAAAGCTCGTAAATTAGAGAGATTTAGTGGGGTGCTGAATAGTAATTCAATAGGGGAGTTGTTATTGAGGATAAGAGTGGGTAAGAGGTTGATAAGGTAGACAATAATGGAGAAAGCGTCAAACCAGAAGACTTTGGGAAGAGAGACATGAATAAGAAAGGCGAGACCTGTTTTAGAGATATGATGAATTTTGCATTCAACAAGACCATTTTTTTTGAGAGTGTAAGGACAGAAAATGTGGTAAGTGATGCCATTGTTGGTAAGGCATTAGGCAAAGGCACCTTTGATGAGTTTAGAGGCTCTATCGCATTGAAATTGTTTGATGTTGGAGGAGAATAATTTTCAGTTATGGTTTTGAAAGTTTGAAAAATATGCAGAGCATGATATTTATGAACAAGAGGAAAAATTCAAGTATATCTACAAAAGTCATCGATGAAAAGAATAAAATAGCGATAACCAGAAAATGAATAAGATGGGGAAGATGCATAAATATTACAGTGAATAGGTTATAAAAGGGTGGTAGAAAGACCAGAAGAATGTAGAAAGGGAAGACGAACACTTTTTACAAGGAGTTATGACATTTAAACTAACACTTAAAGACCTAGATAACTTAGAAAGTGTAAAACAACATGGATGAACAAGACGTTGATGTAAAAGATTGAGTGAAGCCGGAGCAACTGTGTAAGCCATAGGATTGTGGAAGTGTAGTGGAATTTTCATTAGATAACGATTATTGTGGATGGAACCCACGAGGAGCAATATCTTGGTTTGAAGATCCTTCACAACATAACCAAAGAGATTAAATTCAATAGGACATAAATTGTCAGCAACAAATTTAACAACAGATAACAAATTGGTAATGAGATGTGGAATTACTAAAACATTACAAAAACAAAGTGGATGAATTTGTGTATGGAATGTAACAAGACTGATGGAGGAAATAGGAGGAGTGTTGTCATTACCAATAATCACTTAGTTGAAACTATCATACGAAGTTATAGAGTCCACAAGATGAGGGTTGGGTAACATATAGACAGTAGCACCAGTGTTGGGTAACCATTCAATAGTGTCATTGGAGTGAAAAGGCATAAATGTCCATAGCCGAAAAGGCAGTATTAACGGAAGTAAAATCAGAAGAGGCCCAGTGGGGCTATTTTAGGACTCGAAATATCTAAAACAACAACATACCGCAACATGACCCCACTTCTAGTATGTTTGGCATTGGATAGGTGGTTTATTAAAGTCTAATGTGGGTTGGGTGTGTTGTGGTGGGTTATAGGGTCTGGAATTGGGCCTAGAGATATTGGGTTGGGTTTATTGTGTTGGGATATAGTTTGGTGTAGGAATGGACTGCTGTGGATTGGGCGGGTTCGGCCTAGCCCGCTAGGGTTCATAAGATGAGAACCTATGAAGGATGCGATTGCAACTAGAGTATCTGCCACCAGATCTCCTGCATCCACAGAAGAAGAGTGTCGATCCCATATGCATGATGGACAAGTCGCGCTGCCTCTAAATTCACAACAAGAAAACAAGGGATTTGTTGAATTTCAAGAGAAGCCATAAGCCGTTTTAGTGGAGGGAATTCCAGAAAAGTGATAAGTTAGGGGACATTGCTCATGGATAAGGAGCTTCGCTTGAAGATCCAAGAAGGTGAGGAGAGAGTCACGGTGCTCAATTGCAGTAGCGAACGACTCATACTCAGCTAGGAGGCCATTTAGGGTGAACAAGACAAGGTCTTCATTAAAGATGTGGTCGCCAATAGCAGCAAGTTCCTCGGCAATGATGGAGACAGTATGCAAAAAATCAGAGACCGAGGAAGCGCCTTTATTGAGTATGTGAAGCTTGCATCGAAGGAGTGACCGCTAGGATGAGGACTGCTGGAGAAAGTGTCATTTAAGGACAAGCCAAAGGTCACGAGCAGCGGTGCATCCGAGAGCTAGGAGGGCAATGGAGTTAGAGGGACACTGTGAGGTAATAGTAAACTAAGCGGTCAAATTTTGCCATTTAATAAATTCTGGAGATGTGGTATTGTCTGAGGAGATAAAAGTGTTGTCAATGTAGCCAAAAAGATTGGAAGCGGAGAGGACAACTTGGACTTGATTTCGCCAGACCAAGTAATTGGTCATATCTGAGGGTGTGGTATGGAAATTGGTTACTTGGTTGAAGGGTAAAATTGGGGTGGTTGGTTCTGCTATAGCTAGTATTGGTGCAGTAGTGATGGTGTTGGACCAATGGTGGTTGACAAATAAAAATCCCTTTATGTTTTGATAATTATAAAATATATAGAAATGGTTAAGA
>JANSVA010000217.1:3508440-3522895 GCA_025504915.1 Erythroxylum reticulatum
TAAGTATCTCTATACTTTAGCCTATGAGATCGACTACTTCCTTTATAAGGAAAAACAAAACGTGTGCTTGTCTTTTTCCGTTCTATTAATGTCTAATCTTAATAGAACAATGACTAGGAACATTTAGGAATATTATATAAATGCAATATGAATCTCATTATTATAATCTCATTATAATTTCATTTGCAATGTATAATTATTCCATGGACTTTATCATATACATCTAAAGATGCACAAGATAAATATGCCTTTTAAATAATTTGTCACTAAACTACAACCAAAGCAATTGGCTGTAGGGCATAAACCAACATTTTGGGAGTGGGTTCGTTTCAAGTATGAGAGGTTGGGAACTTTTTGTTTCTTTTATGGACTCATTGGCCACTCAGATAAGTTCTGTTATAAGTTAATGGATTATCCAAACTTTGATAGGAGTCTATTTGCTTATAGTTTAGAAATAAGAGCTGAAACTCGTTGAAGCTTGAATGTTGGAGAAAAATGGTTGTTGACAAAGGAAGAAGTTCGGAATGGTAGCTGAAAGTTGACAATGGCAGCCGTCATTGGGGTAAGCAAGAGCCTATGGTTCAACCAACTACTAAGAAAAATGTGGCTCCGAAAACCCCAAGGGTTGTGCAGGTTCAAAATATAGATAAAGGTAAAACGATTGTTGCAGATGATGATAGTCCACATAATATGGTGGATGAGGATGAGGATATGGTTGGTTTGGTTGTTGATGATAACAAACACAGAAGAATGGATAAGGAGGTAACTCAAAATTTGGCTGAGGAAAATTCAAATGGTTCCCAGATTGATTTAGAGAGTTCAAAAAACTTGTCTAAGGTGGGTTCTGGTTTCCAAGCCCACCAAGCTTTATGAGTTCATTAGTCTAGAACTGTCGGGGGCTTAGGAACCAACTGATAATAAACGAGCTGAAAGATGTCATTTTATCTAAGAAGCCTAATAATTTTTTTTAATGGAAACAAAAGCCCATTAGAATAAGTTAAATCGAATTAGAAGGAGTTTGTGTTTTAAAGGTTTGTTTGTTGTGAAGCCCAGGGGATTGGGTGGTGGCTTAGAGTTAATGTGGCGGGAGAACATGTGCTCGCTCTTAGGTTATGATAATAATTACATCGATGTAAAAGTCCATATGCAAGGCCTGCCAGAATTCTGTTTCACTGGATTTTATGGCTACCTAGAACGTAATAGAAGGTATGATTCTTGGAACCTTCTATGACTGCTGGTTACTAAATTGATGCTTCCCTAGATAGTAAGGGGGAGTTAATGATCTATTGAGCTTTGATGAAAAAATAGGTCCTTATGGTCAGCCGAATTAGATGGTTGAAGGTTTTCGTAAAGCGGTGAAGGATTGCAGGTTGATGGATGCTGGTTTTATTGGAAATATGTTTGCTTGGGAGAAGGGTAGAAATACAAGTGAATGGGTCTCTGAAAGGTTAGATTGAGCTCTGGGAACATTGGATTGGTTTGATCTTTTTCCGAATTGTTTTTGTACTAATGTTAAGACTGCAAACAGTGGCCACTCTGCAATTTATATTAAACTTAATGTGAAGATAATACGTTTTTGACCAAAGACCTTTCGGTTTGAAAATGCATGGTTGTATGAGGCGGATGTTTTTTATACTGTTAAACATTCGCAACATAGTGCAGAGGGTGAGAGTATTACGTATAAAATGGAAAATGTTACTGCCATGTTAGCCAATTGGAGGGAGAAGAAATGTAATGATTTCATAAATAAGTTACGATCAACAAAAGAGTGGATGAGGATATTTTGATTGGGTTTGGATCCTGCCTCGAGGGAGTCTTTTAAAGTGGCAAGAAAAGAGTATCAGGCTGTGCTTTTAGAGTAAGAGCAATATTGGTCAACAGTCAAAACAGTTATAGCTACAATTTGGTGATCAAAATACAAAATTCTTCCACTTGTCTGCCTCAGCTAGGAAAAAAAAAACAATCTGATCAAGTAGTTGAAGGATGTTAATGGTGAATGGCGTATATGGGACGAACGCCTAGAGGAGGTAATCTGTTCTTATTTTTATAAGCTATTTAATTCTGAATAGGGGGATATGGACTTTGTTTTGAGTTGTGTACATCCAAAATTAAGTAATCAGCATAATGAATTTCTAAAACTGCCTTTTACAGAGGATGATGTTAAAACAACACTTTTTAGTATGCACCCTGACAAGGCGTCGAGACCTAATGGATTAAACCTAGCTTTTTATCAAAAATTTTGGGGTATCGTTAGTCATGATATTGCTACTGCTTGTTTGGAAGTTTTGAATGGTAATACGACATTGCCTGGTTTGAATAAAACTAATGTTGTGCTCATTCCTAAAAAATCTGATCTAGAGAATGTTTTTGATTTGCAACCAATTTCCTTATGTAACGTCATTGATAAGATAGTTTGTAAGGCTTTGGCAAATAGAATGAAAGATTCTTTGAAGCTGATTGTGTTTGAAAATCAAAGCGCCTTTGTACTTGGAAAGTTAATCACGAACAATGCGATGTTGGGGTTTGAAATAATGCATTGGCTAAAAGGGAGAAGTAGGGGGAAGGATGCTTTTGTTGCTTTGAAAACAGATATAAGTAAGGTGTATGACCGTATTGAGTGGAGTTTTTTGGAGAATGATGCTTAAACTGGGTTACTGTAAAAATTAGGTGGAGATAATTATGAGAACTGTCACAACAGTTTCCCACAATTTCTATCATGATGGCAGACTTTTTGGGCCTGTTGTTCCTAAGCGGGGGTTAAGACAAGGCGACCCTTTGTCATCCTATCTTTTTATATTGTATTATAAGGCTCTAATGGAAAAGCTCAATTTCTTTCAGGAGACAGGTCAACTGTATGGCTGTAAAATTGCAAAAAGTGCTCCTCTAATAAGTCATCTGTTTTTTGCAAATGATGCATTATACTTTTTCAAAGCGACTTTAAGGGAAGCAGAAGTGGTAAAGTCATGCCTGGATATGTATCAGATGGCTTCGGGTTAGTTTGTGAACCTAGCTAAGACGAAGATGATTTTTACTCAAAATACTCCCCAAGTAGTGAAAGATGAAGTTCAATTGATGTTACAAATCCAAGGAGTTTTGGGCTTCTCAAAACACTTAGGACTTCCGACAATGATTGGCAAATCTAAAAAGGAAGTGTTTCAATTTGTCATTGATAAGGTTTGGAGAAGATTACAAGGATGGCGACGCAAGAATTTAAGTAGGGCAGGGAAAGAAATCTTGCTAAAAGCCGTCATACAGGCTATTTTGAATTACTTAATGCAACTGTTTCTTTTGCCTATGGGTACAATTGATCAAATAGAGAAGTTAATGGACAGGTTTTGGTGGCAAAATTCAGATTTGAATGGAACAGTTATTCATTGGTCTTCTTGGGAAAATATGTCTATGCCGAAGCAACATGGTAGCTTAGGATTTAGGTGGCTGAGGGAATTTAATTTAGCACTGGTCGCGAAACAGGGGTGGAGGATGGTTAGTAGACCACATTCATTAGTGACAAGAACTTATAAGGCTCGCTACTTTCCTAACTGCGGTTTCCTAGAAGCAACAAGTGGATCGAACCTAAGTTTTATGTGGCAAAGTTTCATTAAAACACAAGACATCCTCAGAGAAGGTAGCTTGTACAGAGTTGGTAGTGGAGCTACGATCTCAGTTTTCGATGACCCATAGATTCCATCTTTACCTGGGTTTTGAATTCAATCAGAAACTATTACAAGCAGGGAGATAGTCACTATTACTGAACTTCGAAGTGAGGATGGAAGGCAGTGGGGCTCGGAGAAGCTTGATTTGTTAATGTCAAGTGAGGAGGTCGCTACTGTTAAGAAAATCCCTTGTTTAAGACATGATTGTGATGATGTTTGGACTTGGTTTGAAGATAAAAGTGGCCTCTATAATGTTAAAAGTGGTTACAGTTTACTGATGAGCAGGCTTCATGTTAATAATTCATTGTTGACTCTACCATGGAGTTGGTTATGGAAGTTAGATTTGCCAAAGAAGATTCTAAACTTTTATGGCGTTGCCTTAGTGGTTTTTTGCCGATGAAGGAGAGGTTGAGGTATCGACGTGTTGAAATTGGTGAGGTTTGTCCTTTATGTAACCAGCAAGTTGAAACAATTTTCCATATCTTGTTTGATTATGTCTTTGTAAGGGAAGTGTGATTTTAGAGCAAGTTGCCAGTCAGTTTTAATGTGCAATCTATCCAACAATGGCTGCAAGACGTTATGACGGTTTGGTTGGTGGAGCAACAACATTGTGGTGTAGCGATTATGTGGAAGATTTGGAGGTCTAGAAATGAATTTGTTTGGAACTAGAGACATACTTCAGCTGGCGCAATATGTACAGTAGCTGACCGTCTTGTTTCAGATTGGAAGGCGGCAATGATGGCAAGGAAGTTTGGCGTTTTAGCTAGTGCAGCAGCGTCGACAATGAATGGGAGATGCTTGCTAAAGATACTATAAAATTAAATGTTGATTCAATGTTTCAACATAATTCCGGTGCAGGATGGATCCTTCAAGATCATATGGGATGTTGCTTAAGTGGTGGTATGTGCAATAGTGGTGTGGTTGAAAGCCCAGTTATTGCAGAGGGAGTTGGTTTAAGGGAGGCGCTTAGTTAGTTGAAGGGAGTTATTGATGGCAGATTGATTGTAGTTGAATCAGATTGCTTGGAATTGGTTGCAGCTATTAGAGGAAAGCAAAATGGTTCTTATCTAGGTGGTTTGGTGTTTGATATTAAAAGCTTTTTAGATCAATTTAGATCTATAGCTGTTTTTCATGTTAAGAGGTCGGCGGATCAAGTTGCCCGTATGTTAGCATTGACATTTGGTTATGTTTCTAGCTCTCAATTATGAGGTTATATTCTTTATAATTTTATTTCCGATATAATAGCTTTTGATCTAGTATAATAATACCCATTACATTTTTAAAAAAAAAAGAGTAAGAGGATAAATGAACAGAGGGGAAATTGATCACACAATTATCTTTTTTGTTAATAAGCACATAAATATCTTGTTTGCATTTAATTATATTTAAATAAATAATTATTAATAAATATAATTAAATTTCAAATATTTAAATTTCAATTCAAGTTTGATTTAATAATTAAATAAATTTTAAAATTTTAAATTACTTATTTTAATATAATAAAATAAATTTTGTTAAGGCTTTATTAATAAATATTATATAAGAGATTTAAATAAATTTAATTAATTAAAAATAAGTTACTTTAAATTTTATCTAATATGTAATTATTATTAGTAATAAAAATATGAATATTTATTTGAAAATAAAAACTATAAATAATAAATAATAAATAAAAGCTATAATAAAAAAATGTATGTCAAACAAAACGATCATTAAATTTAATATAATATAAAATCTCTTATTCCCTCATTATTTCCGTATGTTTGCTCCCTAAAAGCCCCATTCATCAATCGAGTCCAGGCCACTCGTGCACCCGACCCAGAAAACCCGGTCCACCAGAAACACCCGTATAACTTAAACACGACGTGACAGCTGACACCGATTATCCAAATCACATAAAATAATTTTGATTAGACGGTTTATCCCTCCAAATCTAATCAACTTCGTCGTATAAACTTCTCCCGGGAAGTGGTGCAGATTTTGCCGGAATCCTGAAATTCTCTCCTATGCGTACACTCTCTTCATTGCTCTGTACTTAAGTCACGGACTTTCTGATAACTTTTAAAGAACTCTAACAAGTTTGAAAATCTTTGAGCATGTGAAAATTTGGGGTATTATAAGGTAACATGTGTTCTTTGTGTGATTCGTAGCGGGTCTCTTTGGTTACAGGGATTGGTAGAATCCAGTTCTGGAATATCGAAGGCTTGATGCTGATCACGGACTGATGCCGATGTTCGGGATCTTGATTCCTCATATTGCAGAGAACGAAGCTATGGTAATTAGGGTTTCTGGTTTCCTCTTTTCATGTTGATTTCGGTTTGTTTGGGTTTATCACGATTGCGCGTTAGCATATCTGTTATTGTTTGGTGTAACCTTCTTTATTTTAGTGCATTATCCAGGCAGTTTAGGGTTTTAGATTTTGTGCTAGTTGTTGTGCTGTGACTGTGAGAGGAAATTTTGAATCTGTGGAATGCTAATTTATCTTGGACAAGTGGAATTATTGCAGACAATTGTCAAACTAATGATGAATTATTCTGTCTGCTGTACCATTTTCCTCAAACAGATGAAAAATGGTGTGAGGTATACAGTTTGGTGAAATGCTCATATTTATACTTGTTTTGTCTAGGCTGCATCAAAGAAAGTGTTTACAAGGGAAGAGTGGGAAAAAAAGCTCAATGATATAAAGATTAGGAAGGAAGACATGAATAAATTGGTGATGAACTTTTTTGTCACTGAGGGTTATGTTCAAGCTGCTGAGAAATTCCGCACAGAATCTGGAACTGAACGTATCCTTGATTTATAACTGATTTATAGTTCTTTTTTTTCTTTTATGTGGGTCTATCGAAAATAGTCTCTCTATTAGTTAAAGGTAAGACTGTATATTTTTGGATCTCCTCAAATTCTATGTTAGCGGGACTTTTATTGGGATTTTATTGTTGTTGTTATTGTTAGTTCTGGTATTTCATTAACTTTGTGTTTCTCCTTATTGCAAAGTAGCAGATATAGATCTTGCAACAATTGCTGATAGAATGGCTGTCAAGAAGGCAGTGCAGTGTGGAAATGTGGAGGATGCAATTGAGAAAGTCAATGATTTAAACCCTGAGGTATGATGTTTTGTTATGCTGATTATCTCATAGGGTTTGGTTTGGGATTCAATCATTTGAAACTTATAATACTATTCTTTTCTCATAAGCTTTTTAAATTTGGCTATCTTTTTCACTTTTCCATTTTTGTTCCTTCTTTAAAGGACTTTTGCCATTTGCCTATCAAATTGATGGATGCTTCTATGACTCCATTTCCAATTGTATCAAGGAGGCAAAAGAGCATTCATGTGCGTGACTATAGTTAAATATTTTGTAGTAGACAAGGTCAAGGGAGTAGTGCCCTTGTCAGGGTTATGGAAGTGGAGCCTGAGCCCGAGCTCGTGTCCGAGACCATTTAGGCCAATGGAGCTCCAGTGCTGAGGAGTTAATCAATTTTTGTGTATAAAAAGATTTATGTTGGAGGAATTCTTTGTATGAGTAGGATTTATATCTTTTTTCCTTAATTTCCTTTATAAATAGGAGTTATAGGTCCTTGCTACATGTAACAGAAAACCTTAATAAAATTCTTCATGTGGTGCAGACTTGGCACTCCTGCTGAGCCATGTAAATCTTGTGCTTTGTAATTGTGATTTTACTTTCCAGCTTTCTTCATTGTTGAATTCATTTCCTAAAATATATGATGTCGTGGGCCGATATTAATATATCATTCTTCAGACTATGTTTTGCTTGTGATATGAGTGGCAACTATGTACTGTCGTTTTCTATAGCAATTATCCTCTCACATATAAAAACCTTGTCCACAGATATTGGATACAAATCCCCAACTGTTTTTCCATCTTCAACAACAGAGGCTGATTGAATTAATTAGAAATGGCAAGGTAGCTGAGGCGCTAGAATTTGCGCAGGAGGAGCTTGCACCAAGGGGAGAAGAAAATGTAATTATCAATCAGCTATTGATTCTCATACCTACTTCTACTGCAATTTAAGTTTCTGTATTGGCAATTCCTCCAGTACATTTTTTTTTACTAAAATTACATTCTTCATTAGTTGCATTAGCTATTTATCATAGTTACAAATAAAACTGTAAATCATATAGATCCATTAAACATTGAAATTATTTGCAGCAAAGCTTTCTAGAAGAGTTGGAGAGAACTGTTGCTTTACTAGCTTTTGAAGATGCCTCAACTTCTCCAGTTGGTGAGCTGCTGGATATTTCACAGCGTCTGAGGACTGCAAGTGAGGTGAATGCAGCTATTCTTACAAGTCAGAGTCATGATAAAGGTTAGTGGCTTTATTGTTCATTATGTATTTGTCATTTTGTGGAAATGCTAAGTACTAACTTGAACATGATATGAAGTTGCCACGTACCAAAGGGATATGATAAAATGAGCTTAACTCTGATTTTAAGTAAAAAAAGCACAGATAAATTACAACAGAAAAAGCAATCTTATGCAAACCTTGTAATTTTGCATGATAGCCAAGCTGCAAGGAACTTCTAGCTCAATGGTCTATTTTTATGACATTTTCCTCACTGTGCACTTATGAGGACTAAATGTTTCATTTAATTTGCATGCCTGTATTTTGTATGGTAAAAAACTAAATATCCTTGAAAATTACTTCAGCACATAGCTTCGTGTTATATCACATATCTTGGTTCTAGCATTGACATTTTATGAACGTTTGATTAGCTGTCCAGCAATTTTAGAAGGGATAACGAATTGAAAAGTGTGAAACATTTTATAATGTTTTTAATTTAGTGTCCAACCATTTAGGTTTTTAATTTAGTTTCAAAGTTTTAAAAGGTTGGACCACTTAGTTTGAAACATTATCCACATTAATATTTTATTGGTGCGGTGAATAAAGCACATGAATGTGGGCACTTAGACAGGTTACATGGCTCTTACTTGGGGCTCAAAAGTTACACCTCTTCATCCAAGTCAGTAACAATCCTAATAAGTCATTTATCCATTAATTTTTTGTTGTCTTTGTCAGTCTCTCTCGATGTCTCTTGGTCATTTGTGCCTAGGTTTCTCGCTAGCTCTCTGCAAAACTCTCTGTCCACTCTTGATGTCTCTTTTTCTTCATCTATATATTACTATTTACTGACTATTCTGCTAATTGGGCACACTGCAATTTCTTTGGCTCACATAGCTGTTGTTAAGCATGCACTAGCTGATCTTGCTGTCAGTGCTTCAACTTCTTTACCAGACAAAGGGGAATCGAAACAATCCAAAAGATATATCATCATGTAATACATTGCTAGGGAAGCAATGCTACAGTTAAATCTTTCACCATTTAGAAAATACACTTTCTGGTGAAGCTCTTCATTGCTTTGTGCTTAGACATGGTTTATTCTTGATCGACTGTTATAGCAATGAACACAACAAACTTCATGAGGACAGACAAAACTAGAAAAAAGTTAACACAGAAAACCCAAAAAAACTCAGCAAATCCAAAAGACTCGACCAGTTCAAGAAACCTAAAAAACCAGCAAATTAAAAAGACCCAGAAATCCATATAATTTAAACAATTGACCCCATTTCTAGCGCAAGAGACAGTGTCTTCTAGGATTTCCATCTGTACATGAAGTCCACATGGCATTCCCTGAGGTTGCCTATATACTTCGAGTCAGTGTTCCCTTCTGTGTTGCTCCGAACTAGTTACTTTCTAGTTTTAGTTGAGCTCAACTCTTCTGTTATATGGAGGTTGAATCATGAACATAAAAAGGGATGAAAGGAGGGAAAGAATGACGCCAACTTATTTATGACAAGCTGTTATTGAAGGTTATATGTGGTGGATAAAGAAGAGCCATGTAGTCTGTCCAAGTAGCTACATTCGCGTGTTCTATTAGGCATGAACAAAATATTAACAGAGATAACGTATTGATTGAGTGGTCCAATTTTTTAAAATTTTAAGTACTAAATTGAAAATTTAAAAGGTTTGACAATGAATTGAAAATATCCCAGAATGTTTGAGGCTCTTGTGAATTTGTTATCCCATTTTAGAATTACCAATATTAGAATCATTTAGATGTTTGTTTTCGTAAGTGGATAGGATGAAGCTGTAGAAGTGAGTTTTGTGAATGAATGGGCAACGAAAATTTCCTGGAATTATAGAGATATTTCAGTATCAACAACTTGGTTCTAAATACTAAACTTGAAAGTCAAATTTCCTTTAGCTCATATGAAAGTCGTTTGACCTTTTGTGATCATCTGGTGTCTAGAGTCAAATTTCACATTTTTGTGTCTATATACACACCGGAAAACCACATATATGCCCCTCATGGATTAAAATTTCCAAATTACTTGAAAATGAGTATTGAATATGTGGAAAATTTTGGTTTTTATACATTTGGATTACATAGGGATTGATGTTTACATATATTTGATTTGATGACTTAAATCATTTGATAGATTGTATTGTGTACCTTTTAGATGGATATTGAATCACAATTTCTTCACAGATCCAAAGCTTCCTAGCTTGCTAAAATTGCTGGTTTGGGCTCAGAAGCAACTGGATGAGAAAGCTGCATACCCCCGGATAAATGATTT
Organism: Erythroxylum reticulatum; assembly: GCA_025504915.1. NCBI lineage: Eukaryota > Viridiplantae > Streptophyta > Magnoliopsida > Malpighiales > Erythroxylaceae > Erythroxylum > Erythroxylum reticulatum. Next base: position 3,518,689 of record JANSVA010000217.1, read on the forward strand.
GTCTACTGCCATGCTTGAAGATCCTGCAGTTTGAAAGTCATAATAGTCTTCCGAAAAGATCCGGCCATCCAACTTGACTACACAGATAGAGGGCTAGGATAAAAATGCTGCAATTCTGTATTTCTATTGAAGGGATTATGGGAAGTGATCCGGTGGATTGTTACATTTTACAGATTTTTTTTAGTGTTAACTCTCTTGCAACACCTTTAATTTCCTGGCATACGATCTGTTCATACAACTTGATTTCCTTTTTAGTTGACATTTGTCTGAGAACACGAAGCAAAATGGTATCAACACCAGCCAATTGAAGGCCTTCGTACTTCAAAACTTTCTTTTCAATGTTCCATCATATCTGTTGGAAGTAAAATGGTGAACAAGACCTTCATTTTTATCTGGTTGTCTGTGCAATTCGGGCTTGTTATCATTGAACAGTAACTACCATTAATTAAACACTAAGCAATGTGATCGTGAGTAATAAATATAGGGGAGGAACGACGAAATGAAATGCTAGTGAAGGTTTAATCAAAGAGGAATCAGAAACTAACAATAGTATCATTCCCTACACAACCAGGAGATAAGGTTTCCCCCAAAGCCAAACCAAACCAAAAAACCGTGGGCGAGTCCACAGGCAAAAATCAAAACCTACAACAAATAAACCGATTATCTAATCCTCTTGTGCATCACTGTTCTGGGTTTCTCCACACAACGTAGACCCAGATAATGTCAGGAGCTTCATCCTGATACTTGGCATGTTTGTTTTCATAGGCTCTGCTACCCAAATTGCAATAACCATCATCGAAGTTGAGAGCATAACTTGAAGGATCATATTGGAATTTCGACTGCTTCTTCCCATTCTTAACTGTGTTCTTAACTGCTGCCCGCAGTCTTTTGAGAAAACTCCTGCATTGCTTCTTGCTGTGTCTATTCGCCCATTTCAAACTTCCGACTACTCCCATGTTCATCTAAATTGAAGAAAAAGTAAAAACAGAAAAGATGAATATACCACAAAAAGAACTAGCAAGATATTTCGATATAATGCCTTTCTGGATAATTCCAAAGTGTTCTGAAGCAGAGATGCTTATAAAGAAAGAAACAAAATTTAACCCAGAAAAAGGCTTCAACTTTTGAAAGGAGATGCGAAGAATGAATCGGGAAAAGAGAAGAAAATTTTTTGGGTTGTTCAAAGAAGCTGGTCCAGCTTCACTTGCAGTCTCAACATCTATATGCTCTTTTTGGTATCACATTGGGATGCTCAAATTCCACTATCAACCATAGATGGTAGAGGGGCAGAGAGAGAGAGAGGAGGTTGTCGTGGGCAGAGAGCCACTGCTATGGTCTTATCAGTGTTAGATTTAGACAGTAGTTGCTATTGTCGTTGTAGTAGTACAAAGAACGTGTGTCACTCCACATTTCATAATGAATTCCTCGTACTGGTTTTGGAACTAAGCCTACACCTTAATAATCCTCTTAGTTTTTTAAAAATGTTAAAAGAATTGTCCTTTTTTATTATTATTATCACATAATTGGAACTTAAAATGAATCCTTGAAGATTCTATTTTTTTTACTTTCAAAAAGAATCAGTTCTTTGCTGCTCTTGCCTATTCAATTTTGGCAGATATTCTCCACTTTTATGTGTTATCTGCTAATATATAGTCTGTAATAATACTCCAGATTAAATTAATAATCATCATGGGATCTGATATTTAATGATCGTCCAACAACTAATAGTTTGCTCAGAGGATGCTTGTTGTAGACATGGATACTTATTAGCAGTCAGGTAAATTTGAGAGATCAACCACTTAAAAAAAATGATGGGTCCATGTTATTAATAAATGAGCTTTAGCAACTGAGAAGGGAAAAAGCTAGGCAATGGGGAAACCTAACATCATGAATGACATCAGAACAGTACTGTGTTTTGCTGCTAACCGTTTTGTCTCCAATGGCAAAGGCATCTGTGGTTTGGTTTGATTGATGATCTTTGAAGTGGAACCTCTAATGGCCCTCTGTTTTGTTCATGTCTTGAAAGCTATTTTCCCTTTTTATATTGGCATTCCATTTCCCAATTTGTCTCTTTTGTGTCTGAATCTGCAGGTTGCAGACGAACTTTCCTTGTGAGACCATTTTCCCTGCAAAGTGGTGGAATTGTGGACCCAATTTCATATGAGTTGTCAATCTACCCCATCAGGGTTTTAACTTTTGTGTCAAACCTTGTCAGCGGCAGCTACCTCAAACCAATCAATTGAGATGGAGTTAGCTTGCTTCTTACATTGGAGGTTCACTTGGTGCTGAGTTAGAAGCCTTTTTTTTTTCTTTCTTTATTGTAAGTAATAAGCCATTATAATTGAGGTTATACATGTCCCATTCAACTACCATATCTAATAATAAGTTGAACCATTCGGGTGCTTTTTCACTCCTAAGCTCACAATGCCTTACTCTCCAACTCCAAATAAGACTGTAAAGGAGACATTATATAGTTAGATGATAACGGGAGATTAGCATTTATCATCATTCTAGAAAAAGGAACATGACACAAACTGACTTGATACTCCACCCAATACCTCGAGCCGGTCCTTTGTTGGCTTAAAGTGATATAAAGTTGAAGATTCTATGCTCCTAATGTATGTTCCATTCTTGGCTGCAGTATCCTATTTGGATTTGCTCCTCACTCCTTTTCTTGCAGCCTTTTTCTGTGGGCGCATTTTCTTTTAAAGAGCATAGAGTCGCATGGCTTTGGCACGGCATTAAAAGAAATAAGGACTCAAATGTTTCCAAGGCATTACAAGAACCTACCATTTCGGCATCAAGAGGGCATCACTTACACCCACTCGCCCTAGTATGACAGAAATTTCTAACGTCCAGCTCCTCGCTTTGCTCCTTCTACATGCTTTAGGTTTAGAAAACTCACTCAATATTAAGCTATTCGTCCAATGGACTCATAACCAAAATATCAGATCAAAGACTGCAATATAATGTTTTATGATTTTTTTTCTGTTGAATAAATTCAATATAATAACTTGATATAATAATAAAAATTAGAATTAAACATAAAAACAAAAGGATTCCTAGTATTAGGAAAACTTAAATCTACACTAGGAAAAGTCAAATCTATATGATTTCCTATTTATTCATAACATCATCTTTCTTTATGTAATTGATTCTTACTATTATATAAAAAGCAATGAGGGTCTTTAAGATTGTATCAAGCACTCATTTGACATTTCTTGATACTATCTTTAATATGGTATCATAGTAAGGTTAATCCCAAATAATCAAAACCTTGTTTTCGCCCCTAAAAACGTAAAAATCTTTCCTTTCTTACCATAAAATCCCTAAAGCCTTCAAACTTATTCAAAACTCTTATCTCCACCCACCAAAACCAAAAAACAAAAACCATACACATAGACGTAACTAAGAGGCACCGATGACCAGCATAGTAGTAGCGATGTCACAAGAAAATCATTCATGAACTAGTGCATGGGTATTACGCATCATCGTCCAGTGACCACTAACGACAACAATCTGATGGGTTAGCTAACCTTTTTTATCGTGAATAGGGTTATGGTCTTATTTTATGTCAAATTTGATAAGAAGTTAGATATCTTGTTATTAGTATGGTCTTTCATATGTTCTGAAACACCATCAATAGTGTTACTAGCATTCGTTGGTCAACAACTTCGTCAAATTTATTAGGAGTATGTCAAACTCTAGCAATAGGTCCTTGATGAGTGTCCCGACAACTGGCTCAATAATGAGTTCTTCCGATTTGCAAATCACCAAACAACGTTTGAATGGTTCATCTATTCTTTCTGGTTTAAGAATATATAATAGTTCTTTAGAAGTTAGCCTTTGTTTGGATTAAAGGAAAGCAAGAGAAAAGAAAGGAAGAGAATTGCAGTTCTCTTGGTTTCTATTGTTTGGACAAAAATAAGCAAAAGGAAAGTGAGAAAATTGAGAGGAATAAGAGAGAAATTTGGACCAAATGTATTTCCTTTCAAATTGGTGGAAAAGGAGGAGAAATTAAAGAGAAGATAACCCTAATATAAGTAAATTACCATTGTATTCAGAATCTAGGCTTTCTACAGAAGATATAAAGCTCGAATTCCTTACAAAATTCCAATAAATTATAGTTGTGAAGGGTTAAAGATGGTAAAGAAATGCCTTCCAACAACAAAACCCAACGAAGGGTGGTTTTCCATAAAAACAATTT
>JANSVA010000217.1:3524898-3537157 GCA_025504915.1 Erythroxylum reticulatum
AATCCGTCGTCCATTAGACCACCTTCACAACCTTGATCCTCTCCCTTTGTGTCACAATCTACTAGTTCTTGCTCAGAGAGTGAGATTAGTTTCTTAGTTGTCAGCTGTGTAATTCCTTCCACGGCCGCAACGGTTGAAAATGCCCAACAAGATCCTGCAAGGATTTTCGTATCGCAAGTATATAAGGATTTTAATGAAAATAAATATCTAGATTTATACTTTAGATTAGATTAAATTATCACCGCATTGTCCCTGATCCTTGATAGGTGTCACAGCGCCCTTCTTCCTCCAATCCATGGAAGATGGTACAGCACTTACATTCTCATACCTGAAGGGTCCTGATTGTGCAGAACACATATGACCCTTGAATCTGTTTCTTGTAGCTTTGAACTCTTCATTCGTGAGGTCTGCGAATTTATTGACCCCTAGCTTGTAAAGCTTGTTCGCAGCAGCATTGAAAGCTTCAATATGCTGCACATTTTTCTTGAATATGTTATAACGCATTTCCTTCTCGCTATTGTCTTTGTACACACGTCCATAACGACTTATCCACTGCTCGTACCTCTGATACATTGGTTCATCTTGGAGAGTACGCGATGTAGATTCAGAAACCAAGGCTATAAGAGTGAAGACGAACAAGAAACAAATGGAATGGTGTTGGCTTGTAAACCCCATTGCAAACTCTTGGTAATTAATGAACCTGAATGTATAGAATGATGAAAATTAGAGGCACATCGATTCCTGACTACTTCACCAGCATTATATAGGGATTTTTCTCCTAAAATTTTAATGTTGTTTAATGGTTGCTGTCATGTTTTCGTGGCACAAAAGAGCGTTCTAGTCCGACCCCAAATAAATATTGATAGGATATGAATGAATTCTGCTTAAGTTACTAGTGCAGACAACTTGCTCTTATTTTGTCTTTCAAAGACCAGATAAATACCTTTTTTTCCCCTCTTTTTCTGCTAGAACATTTTATGTTTATACATTATCCAATTTCTTCATATTATTTTGTCGCTGAACTTTGTTTGTCTGTTTAATTAATAATTTATTAGGATGCAGAAAGTCTTCCCCCATGGTAATTTTGAGGGCTTTATCTGCCATCTCAAGTTAGAAGAAGTCACCTCATGACGCCGTTGCGCTTGTTGTAAGAAAATCATACTTATACGTCCTGTCCCAAAAATGGCAAGTGTAAGTATTACAACAGATGTTCGTGTAGTACATCCTCGGGAATCTTTACCTTCGAGCAACTTACATCAGAAGATTGTTTATAAAATAATTGTCATTCAACCCCTAACATAAGAACTACAATGGCAAAAGAATGACGTAGCTTATGGTCGAAAAACCAAATGCTTGCACTGGAGATTTCTTTAATTTAATTTAATTCAACAACATACAGAAAATTTTTTTATAATTATATATGTTATCTTGGAATCCTGTACGATTATTATCATAAATTCGTATTAGTGCAAAGATCCAAATTCATTTTTGGTGGAATACAAATTCGTAACACCATCACTTTCCCTCCTATCTCCTCAAAAGAATTTATTTAGCATTTATAAGCACCTAAAAGCTTTCTTTTCTTAAAATAATGGTCAAGTTTTATAAGGACTAGGCAGGCATTAGATGCTCTCAAAACGACGCAGTCTTATATATAAACAGACATAAAATAACATCATTTTGGAGTCTGGACTGACCAAGTAATGTTTTCAAACATTCTTAGATTTGCGTGCTTGGCATTCTTAGATTTACTTACTGTTTTGGCCAGGCTTATATTACATTAGCAAATTTTTAGTGGGCAGATCTTTTGTAAAAAGAGTTTTTTAAAAAAGTTAGTTATTTAAAAAAAATTAAAAAATTTATACAATAAACTATTTAGTAATATAAAAATAAAAATGCTTTTAATTTTAACAATATATTATTTTATAATAAAAATTATTTATACATATAAATTTTATTTAAAATATATTAAATAATATGAAAAGAACGATATATTAATTATTATATAATTTAAAACCATATAAAATATAAATAAATATATAATCAAATCTTGTATATGGATTATAATATAAACAAAAATAATATCAAAAACAAATATTAAAATATATATGAAAAGTGAAATAATATTATATAAATCTCAAAATAAACGTAAAGATGTGTTTGTGGATACCGTGGAAATTATGTGTAAAATATAAAGATAAAAGCAACTAAAAAATAGACTCATTAATTAATCTAAAAAATTTATATAAAAAAGTATTTTTTAAAAAAAGCTTTAAATTTGAGCTTCTCAAAAAGTTATATTTTAACTTCTAGAAAAGTCATTTTCTATGAAAAAATGCTTTTGAATTTTACAACCAAATACTCAGTTTTCTTAAAAACAACTTTTGCGGTGAAAAAAAGTACTTATTCACCTTCCAAAAGTTGAACCAAACAAGTGTCTGCTTGGATGAACTTTTGGGAGACCAATAAGTACTTTTTTTCACTACAAAAGCTTTTTTTTAAATAAGTATTTGAATGTAATATAATGCACACTTTTTAATAGATATGAGTTTTTTGGCAGCTAAAATACAGCATTTTAAGAATCTCAAATTTGAAACTTCTCAAAAAAGTACTTTTTTAGATAAATTTTTTAGATCAATTAATGAGCCTATTTTTAATCTTTTTTGTCATTATATTTTACACATAATTCTCACAATACTTACAAACTCTTCTTCCCATTTATAATGTATTCAACTATTTACTCAACTTGAATATTTATTTTAGAATTCATATAATATTATTTGACTTTTTTATATATTTTAATATTTATTTTCGATATTATATTCTACATAAAAGATGTGGTTAGATATATTTTCATTTATGTTTCATATGGTTTAAATATATATAATAATTAATATATTACACTTTATATATTATTTAATATCCTTTAAATAATATATATGTGCATAAATAATTTTTATTACAAAAATATAGTTAAAATTTGTAAATTTTATTTTTATGTTGTTAAATAATCTACTTTATGAAACTCTTTCAAAAAAATTCTTTTTTAAATGACAGTCAAACAAACAGGCTTCCCAAAAAAGTTCTTATCAGAAAAAATGTACAGAAAAAAGCTATACTAGCAAAAACTCTATTGGTATAAGCTCAACCAAATATAGGCTTAAAAAAGCTATACTAGCAAAAACTCTATTGGTATAAGCTCAACCAAATATAGGCTTAAAAAAGTTTATTGTCTTACATGTTTATGATTTTTTATAATAGATAAATAACGAAATAATGAAATTTTATAACGCTCCTATTTCTGTCAGACAATGAGATTACAACACTATAAAATTGTTAGAACACTACATATAAACATTAGCCCTCCCTATGAAATGGAGAAACCAGGAAATACAGACTCCTTAGCCCAAATGTTTTCTGGGTTTATCAATATCCAAGAGCTCTTTATACATCACTGGAATTTGGTCTCATTTGGTTTACTGCCCCTAAATGCTGATAAGGAGAAGAATGACCTCGGCCCTACAACACAAATACCACATGGGATCAAAGTTAATTAACATTTACTGCTAATGGACGAGAATTTGAAAGCAAAATAGAAGAAGGAAAATAAATAAAGACACTAGTACGTTGACACCTTTAGTTGTAGAGGACGTAGTTGAGATATGGCCCCTTGCCAACTTATGCGAACTCTGGACGTTGACACCCCCTTGAGCTACATCTGAAGTGAGGAAATGTGAAAAAGCTAAGAATGTTTTGGACGCAAAATGAAAGAAGCATAAACTGGAAACTATGGTCATTTCTTTCAAGATAATGTAATCCAGGTTTAGTTGAGAAAACATGAACCCAGAGTAAAAAGGGTGATCAGATATCGGAAGTACCGGATAACAATTCATGAGCATCCACATTTGTCTCGTAGCCTGCAAAAAATGAAGCCTTTTGTCTTACATGGTCCTTCGGATTGTTAGATGCATCTCCCAGTGCAATGTCAGTGTTCTTCTTTACAAAAGATTTAAATTCCTCAGTATCATCCTCTGCTTCAGAAAAGACAGATGGGCTTGAACAACTAGTTACATTTGCATCTACTTTGCTTTTCCTGGCAAAGTTCAGCAGCCTCTTCAACCCTTTGGGAGCATCTTTCTGATAGATCATTGTTGGTGGGTTTTCAGCGTTTCCCCATTCAGTCGTATCAGGTTCACTAATATCTTCTTGTAGCATCTGAAACAGAGAATGGCGGGTGCTTAGATTTGATCGTCCAATAGTTTGACCTTCCACAGCAGTGGTGGGTTGAGATGTTTCAACATTGTCCGAATTAGGCAGGTTCAGCTTCTCTTCTGCTTCTACCCACAATGCGGGGGAGATCATTGGCTCTTCCTCAGCCACAATTTTATCTGAAGATTCAACTACATGTTCAGGGCCACAGTCACTGTGAGTAGCAAGTTCATCAAAGTTCTCCACCTTACCACAGTTTTGATGGCCATCCAACAGTTTCTCTGATTCTGCAGCAATATTGACCTCACCTACTGACACAGGTGTCTCATCTTGATATTCATCGACAAAGTCAGAAGCATTAACTACTATTTTGTTTTCATCACTTCTTGACACAGTCCCAGAGATATTGGAAGACTCCTCCAGCTGAGAAGAATGTTTAGTCTTGTTCATAGTATGATCAGCACCACGGCGAATATCAGATTTCTTACGGAGGAATGGTTTTGATTCCACTGGGACTACACTGCTTTTCTTGGTCACTGTTTTACAGAAATTAAGCTTTGGTGGGGCTGTACCCTGAGGAAGATCTTCATCAACAGCTGTGATCTTTTTCTTCATTGCTTTTCCACCTGTCCTCATCTGCTGCACCTCCTCTTGCATTCCCTTCAAATTAGGGTTTGATGGAGCTGTACTCAAAGGAAGATCCGTGGGAACAGCTCCAACCTTTTTCTTTGTTGTTTTCCCAACTTCTGCCCCCATCTTCTGCACCTTCTCTTGCATGCCCTTCAAGCTACTGACAACTTTCTTGTTATTTTTCACATTCCGATCGTTTGGCTGCTTTCTTTCTACTTTAGCACTTGTTTGAGGAACTGAAGATGTTGATTGAGTTTTCCGACGCATAGGAATGGCACCAGCAGATGAAACACCTGCCAAAGTTTTAGTTGCTGATAATCCTACTGTCCTATTTGACAGTGTTGAGGGCCAAGACTTACGAGTAGCAGGCAAAGTTGAAATTGTAGATGAAACAGTAGTTTTTGGGCTCTCTTTCCTGGAACTAGCAGAAACTGATGGACTCTTGTGTGTTTTTATAGGTTTAGTTGAAGGGTTCTTTTTGTCCACATCCTTCATATTTGTGGAGGACATTTCAGATTTCCTCTTGTCAAGAATTTGCTGCATTGCCCTAAATTGTGCTTCTTTTTCTGCTCTTTTTCCAGCATTCTCTCCCCGAAGTTTCTCATCCCTTTTCTCCTTGTAGTAGTTATAAGATCCACCTCTTTGCTCGTTATGTTTGCTTTCAGTTCTCTTAGATTGAGGCTTTCTGGTTTTCAGAGTGTGGCTTTCCATCATTTTAACAAGCATCTGGTTCAATTTCTCTTCCTTCTGTCGACCCCCTTCAGCTGAGGCCATTGATTTCCTATTTCTTATCTCCTGTTCGATTGCATTAGCATCTGTTTCAATATGAGCGTAATCATTTACTTTGCTCTCCGTTCTTTCCAACACTACACCATCTTTAGTAGACTCGATAAGGTTTTCATGTCCAGTGGTAAAACCAGACTCCAATGCTTCTCCTGAGTCGTCTGACATCGCTGTACCTAACACATCATTGAAAGGATGAGAATCAGAGTCTTTCGACACAGGTACTGCTTCTGAAGGAATAGATTCTGCAATACCAGCACTCCATCTCCTCAAAACAGTTTTATTTGCAGACAAACAAATTTTTGAAGCTGAGATAATGTTTTGGTGATCTGCTGTTACGATTTTTTGTTTTCTTTCAAAAAGATTGATTGCATCTTGAACAGTCATCCTTCGAGTATCATCCTCAAGTTTTTTACTCGATTGTTCAGGCCCTTCCTCTTCACTAGTTTCAACTACATCCCTATGGGAATTTGTCTTTTCTCTGGCAGGATAATAACCTAGATTTTTAATAGCTACAGCAGTAGCTCTGCGTGATCCACTCCTCCCTATTTGAACCCTACGCATTGGAGATGCAGACCTTCTGATTGGCACAGATCTACCAGCAGCTCGACTTCTTTCTGCAGAACTTTGAATATCATCACCTGAGTCAGAGGACTCTTCACTTCCTGTAGAGCTCTGTCTCTCAACTTGGGCAACCATTGCTGGTGAAACGCCATATTTCACTGGAGTTGATAAATGAAGAGGTCTTGAAATTTTGCTATTCACAACGCTATCTGTCATATTTGCATTGTCAGTCCCTGAAATGCATTTAGAAGAGCAAGTGTCATCACTGACAGGCACAGTTGTTACACTGTTTTCACTGCACTCTAACAGTACACGCAGGCAATCCCTGCAATTGACAGTTTCAAGATTAAAAATGAGTACAGTAAATGGGCATGACTAAGAATAATCAAATTAATAGTAGACGAGATAATTAAGCACATTTTAGTAATTCTTCAAGGTAACCAAAAACTTATGAAACCATTCAGCAATTCAATTTTGTAGACTGCTTACTTCAAAGCAGAAGCTCCAAAATTTTCACAAAATTCGATCAAAGTAGTGATTTGGTCAGACGAGCATATAAAACCAGCAACTTGTTTTATTGCAGCAGCTAACTCCTTTCTTAGTGCCGCAAGCCTCAAATTCATAGCTCTCAACAATTCATTCCTGAAAACATAGTTGGCCAACTTCAATCAACGTGCATATAAGATTAATTTGAAAATAGCAAGCATAGAAACTTACTTTGAGGTCTCTGATGACACGATATTAGCTTCAAGCTTCATAGATTCCAAATAAACTATGTCAGTTAATGATTCAACTTTGCTGGTACACAGACAAATGACTTCGAATGTTTTTAAGAAAATTCTAGAAATATCAACATAAAAGTGAATGTAGATGAAGCGATTACTTTAACTGCCTCTGTTGTCACAATTGAGTTGTTTCCATCTGTCCAACACGTGGAGAACACTATGATGAGCATCAAAACCGATCTCAAAGAAACAATACCCATAGATATTTTACAACTCTAAAATACACAATGTCTTATGTTAAATATGCAAAAGAACAGCTTAACTTAATTGACTCATCCCCATCGGAGACATTATTAATATTAGTGCATGACAATCCATATTCTACTATCAGAAACATCTTATAGTGCATGACAATCCATATTTTACTATCAGAAACATCTTAACTTAATCAACTCTACGCCCGTTACCCTTGAGATATTCTTGTTGCCCAACACAATATCATCATAACAAAAATTATTTTGCATGGTATCAAGATACATTAACATTATCTGATGTCAAAATGCAAATATTCCATAGCAATAAAAACCATATGTATCTATTTCTTCTCATTACGCAGACTAAGATTACCTGTCTCCCCACCTTCGGAATGATTCTTTTGTCCCTGACGGAAGAAAACTTTTGTTCAGAAGAAAGTCCAGGAATGAAGCATTAACAACGAAATAGAGAAATTATAACCTGAGCATACAAAGAAACATGAAAATTTCTGGCTTCCTCCAATTGAGATATCTCACTTTGAATAATCTTAGCAGTATTGATCAAATCAGGTGAGCCCACAATATTAAAGAACCTGATAACAATTAGGAGAATCATGATAAAGAGACTACTTTTGAAACATAAGTATTCTAAAGAAACAAACACCAAGAAATATGCACGCAAAATGATACTATACCAACCTGTTTAAAGTAGATTTTGTGAGCCATGTTGCATCTTTGGCATCTTCCAGTACTTGAAGTTTGATATCATTGTTAGATCCTTTGGCAGAAAGGTTAACTGCGTTTGGTAAATGCTGCAAGAGCAAATCCAACTGTCCAACAGCCAGTTTCTCTACTTCACCATTACCACAAGCAAATACTTCATACCTAAGAAGTCAGTTTACATGTTAGATATCTATTCATTCACTCATAAGAAATCGTAATCTGATATAATCATACATTTTGAGGTTAGAAGAAATAACAATGCCGATTGTTACCAAAGGGCATAACTAACTCCGAAAAAACCAGAACATAAGACATGCCATAACAAAGACAACTCTTGGAGATTGAATAAAGTACACTTTCTATATATCTTCAAGTATATAAAAGACAGCCTGCCAAAATGGGGGTGTAACAAGTGGTTGGAGTCAGGGGCTTCTCCTATACTACTCCATTCAAGAATCAAAAAAATGCATAAAAGCAGCTTCCAAGAACCCAACATGCCCAAGCCCTTGACCAGGTGTTATAAGAGTAATGCCTTTATGAAAGACCCCATAATATCCCATCCGAGTTTTTGGCTCCCTGTTTATGCTGTGCAGGGTGGCATTGACTAAAGATGTGAAAAGTTTTGCTTCAATCAAATTCAAACTTCATTTTTATCACTACGTTTCTTCTTTTGTTTGGGCTTCTAGCTTTTCTTGTGGGGAGGTTTCATGTAGATTAAACAAGATAGAATTTATTGATGAAATCTTATGAACCAATCATTGAAATCGAGGACTCCAAATTAGCTAACCTGTTCTCCTCGGGAAAAATTTTAACAGTAGCATAATCTAAAGGTGCATCCATATCTAATCCCTCCTCCATCATAACAACCTGCGACAGAAGCAAAATCTGAGTCTTTGAGAACAATGAAAGGACAAAAAAAAAAAAAAGAGTCCATTTCTAATAAACGCATAAATAGAGACTGATAAGCATTAAAACCAGCAACAAGCATCTAATGTTAAAACAAGATTCAGTTGATTTGAAATATAACAATAGCTATTACCATTTTAAAAAAAAACAAAGCATTCAAGTCAGATCTATCTAGCAACGAAAAAGAAAACGCAGTTGAACAAGAAGAAGAAGACCGACAGTTTGTTCTTAGCGGTTGGAAAATCGTAAGCACTGAATATGGTATTTAGCAGCTTAAGAGCTGTCCTCCTCAAGTGACGTGACGTGATGAAGAATGTATGAATCTGGTAGCTCAAAGGTTAAAAAACACGAAAAGGCTCTACTCTGCGTGTGCGGGTGCGTGTGAGTGAATGAGAATAAAGCAAACCGAATAGATCTTGGTGTGAGGCAGCGAGTGAGGTCAGTCCACTCTTTAACTAATCTAAGTGTCTCGCTATCGCTCATTCTTTAAGTCCAACTACGAATATGTATGTGTCATGTCGTTTGCGTGAGTTTGAGAGTTCTCGCGTGTTCCCAACTATGCTCGTCGTAACTTTTTAATGTCGTGTCTTCGTGTTTTGTATTTTTATTTCTTACAATTTCTTTTTGGAATTATGATGTCCGACGGTGATGCACCCTTCGCTTTGATATAAAATTGTTTTAATTTTGGGGAGATAAATATATAACCACTAAATCTTTAAATTTTTTAAAGAGTAAAGACACAAAAATATACGTGATTTAAATAATTTTTAATTTTAAAATAATTAAACTAAAGTTAAAAATAATATTGAAATATATGTAATATAAATAACATTTTTAATATAATTTAAATTAAATTAATATTTATTATAAATATCTAATTTTTATAAATATCTTAAACTAGTAATTTATATAAGATTTGATTAGTTAGAATTAAGTTTAAGAGATAAATTACATCAATATTTTAAACCGGTTGAACACTCAAAATATTAAACGGGTAAATTTTTTGTTAGGTTTTTAATTTTCAGGTTTAATTAAGTTTAATAATTTTTGTTATAAAAATAATCACTTTATTAATTAACTGGCTACTCTCGTAAACTATTTAGTTTTTAAAAATTAAAATAAATTAATTAATTTTTATTTAACAGCCTCTTTTTTAATTAAACTTTAAATTTTTTATAAATAAGTACAATTTTTAATCATTTTTTATAATTTTCAATTTTATTTAATATTTTACCGATTTTATGACGATCTAATATCAGTTAAATCTTTTAAATATTGAATATTCTATCTTATTAGTTTAACTTTCAGTCCAGTTTTGAAAATATTGGATTAAATTACTATTTTAATAATGTTAATTAATTTACGCTTATGATTTATATTTATAGTTACTTTTTATTGAAAGTTTTTATAAAATTAAAATTAAAATTAAAATATAAAAAGAAGGAATTCAATAGATACTTAAATTATAAGAAAATTTTACATTTTACCCTTTTTTAATTTAATATCAAATATGATGAAATTATGCCTATGACTCGATCGTTATTTAATAGATTGAACATTCTTTGTTTTGTGATTATTAACTTTAATTAATAACATGACAAATGATTATATTAGCATATTATGTTTATTGTTTTTTATTTTAATATGATAAGTCTTTGATTAAATTTATATATTTGTCATCATAATGGAGATTATGATTATAAGAGTCAAGTCTTTAGGGTTTAATCTAAAATTGTTCTTAATCATAAGATCATCAAATAAGGACTTTAATAATCCGGTTATATTAATATATATGTAATAGTATCTATTAGATATATAATAGTACATCTCATTTACTAAGTTACATATATAGATGATGCATATGGATATATAATCATTGAACTGACCAAACTGAAAATTCTCAACAGTTAATATTTCCTATAAATTGTCAAGTGGGATATTATCATAAAGATTTAAATGTATATTTTTCTTTGATCTGAGATCATCATAGTAATCAATATGTCACTTATTATGTCTTGATTTCGGATACATAGTGTATAAAAATGCTAGTTAAATGATCATTGGATATAATTAAGTAATTGTCTGAATAATGGTGAGTCAAGATGGGATCCATCGACTCTAAGTGATAAGTTTGAGCTCTATGTTGTTATTGATCTTAATGGTTGTTTCAAGACCTTGGCCAGGATGATTAAATGAGTGAGAAAAAGGAGTTTTCTAAGTCATTCACCAATCATAAATGAGCAACATATAATATAGTCTAATAGGATTTGACAGTTAAATTATACCTTAGGATAATCCGGAATTGTAATGATAGAAGGTAATAATACATTATCCTTAACCAGGTTCCGTCTTTATGAGGTTGTTATTTCACACTATCTGATCGTTGAGGAGTGTTGTTAGACGTCAATCTTGATTAGTAGTTAATTGAATTAATTATTACTGGCTTAGTGATGAACTTATGTGATCACACACTTACGAATGTAATATTTTATGTTTATGATTATTAAATTTATTATGATATAGTTTATTAATTAATCTATATAGCATTTTTTTGCTAGCTCATAAAATATAATTAATATTCGAAATTTTCTGGTACAAAATAAATAAATAAATAAATAAAATAGTTTTATTTTATTTCATTTTATAAATAATAAAAATAATTTAAAAAAAGAAAACAAAAAGTTGTCAGTATGATAGGTCCAGTCCAAGCCGAAAATTAATTGAGTACTCTGTTTGTGTTTAGCAAGAATTTGCCAAGGTTTGTGTAAAACTTTCTGTCTTCCTTTCGTTGATAATTGCAAACTATTTATACACGAAAGTGGAGCTACTTCTACGATAAAATGAGGATAAAAACTGAAGGAAAATACATAAAGAAAATGGCAACTGATGCGGAAGTGATGCGAAAGTGGGAAGTTCCTTCTTGGAACCACTCTCTTAACTTGTTCTTCAGTCGCGATATCGGTGATTCCTCCTTGATACTCGGGCGGTGGTCCATCGTGGCTTATCACAGTAAAAGACGTTAAATCCATTGGGTTGTTTGGTTTTTGGTTTTACAAAACAAAACAAAAATGAAAGGAAGCGTCAGTAGTGCTTCAAGTTTTAAAATAACGTTAACAACAAAAACAAGAAAAGTGAGGGTTACGTTTTCGTTTGTAGTACATGAACAAAAGGTGAAGTGTAAAATAGAAACACTTACGAAGAAGAGAACAAGCCTCTGTACTAAAGTTATGAATACTGTACCGGACTTAGTACCGGATTGAGCTCTGGAACGGAACTGTACCGGTACCTATCAGTACCGGGTACCGTTTCGGGAAATTTTTAAAAATTATGAAATAGTTCCTAAAATTTTTAAAAATTGCAAAATAGTCCATATTAATATATTATACAATTGTACTGTATACTTTACTAGTTTACTGTTTACATCAACCATGTTTTCAAAAATCTTAATAATAAATAATAATGACA
>JANSVA010000217.1:3552572-3564100 GCA_025504915.1 Erythroxylum reticulatum
TAATAAAATCACGGTTAAACTTAGTTAAGCGTATGGGCTGGTCTTTCAAGGCTTTTCTATACTGACTTGTTTCCTTAAACAAAAATTATTCCGTATTGCCGTTCTTGAGAACAAAATTTTACCCTAGGAATTTAATCCCAAGTAATTACTCAAATAAGTGCAATTAGAGACCTCATTGTATTTTAAGTCAAGAGTTTCTTGTTGATGTTGAACTGAATTGGGGTATTTTATGAAGAATATGTTGAATGCAGTGAAATAAAACTCTTAATTTTGACGACTTTGACAAAACAAGGAAAGAGCCTTACATCAAAGACTTTGTACGTATTGTTGCTTCATTTCTAGTGTATCATGTCCATAGCCTTATTAATAGAAATACCCATCTTTTTCTTTCACTACTCCGTTTTTTGTATGACATGAAACATGTGATTTTATTTTCAGTTGGCATGCATATAAAACATATAGTTCCCTCAATAAATAAATATTACTCTCAAATAAATAAATAGTGGCTGCTATAGCATGCTGGAGCATGACTGGAGTTTTTATGAGAAATGACTGAAACTGAATATATTCCACGCCAAATGATTGAAAACTTGAATATTGCTGAATATATTCCACGCCAAATGATTGAAAACTTGAATATTGTTGTATCCTGAATGTCTGTTTATCCCCTCAACCTTGTTGAATTGCTTGCTTCAGAGTTGGCATGCGGCCATCTTTAATGTCCATAATACCAGGGTTTTATGGAAGAAACAACTCCGGCAGTATGCTTTGCTCAATTTGTACAAATTCATTGTCTATTGCAACCAATTACATATTCTTTGTTTATTCTAACCTCTCAAAATGGAGTGGCTGAGAATTTGTATAAAAGGATTTTGTGTTTTGGTCCTGCAGATAAAACCCTGTTAAATCAGAACAGGTAATTTACAAAGTGCACATACGATAAACTTAGCTCTTGTACTTCCGAACCTAATGATGCTATAGCTGTAATAAATCTTCTAGTAGGTCTCAGTGTCCTCTTACATTATGCACTTATTTACTATGGAGGTTGACTGCTTTTCTTTTTCCTGATCACATGTTAGGCTGTAACAAAAGCAAAACTTGGTTATGATCCTTTGGAAGTGAATCCTGAGGATATGGTTCGCTTTGCAAAAGAAAAGCCTCAGGTATTCATGAATGTGATTTGCTATTCTACATAGTCATTTGGAACAATTATCGTTTTGTTGGCTAAAATGAGCTCTTGTTTTCTTTTCAAATGTACAGACTGAACTCGTTACAGTTAATATTTATCTTTTCTCTATTTTGATCTTTATAAGTTTGAATTGTATATTGTCTTTCTTCAAACAAGAATTTTCTATGTATTGATATCTCACTTGTTATGACAGATGATGGCTTCTTATTCAGTTTCGGATGCTGTTGCAACTTATTATTTGTATATGACCTATGTTCATCCTTTTATATTTTCTCTTGCAACTATAATCCCCATGGCTCCAGATGAGGTTCTGCGGAAAGGTAGTGGAACACTTTGCGAAATGCTTCTTATGGTGCAGGTTGTCTCTCATGCACATTAATGTGGACTCTTTTGCATTTCTTTATTGAGCAGAGGCCCCTCATATTTCTTTTCTCCTTTTCACTTCATCATTGTATTTATGCAGGCCTACAAGGCAAATGTTATCTGCCCTAACAAACACCAATCAGATCCAGAGAAGTTTCATAAGAATCACCTTCTAGAAAGTGAGACATACATAGGTGGCCATGTGGAATGCCTTGAAAGTGGTGTCTTTAGATCTGATATTCCAACTAGTTTTAAGCTTGATCCGTCTGCCTACAATGTAAGTTGTCTTGCCCTGACATACATGGTAGGACTCCAATTACAGTGCAAAATTGAAACAAAGTAATCTATGCATGCCAGGATTCCTATTACAGTGGAAGGTTGAAACAAAGTAATCTATGTTTATGATGTTAATAGAAAACCTAGGTGTGGATGATTTTTCTGATTAATTATGCACTTAAACAAATTCAAAATCCCACATTATCTAAAATATCTGAACCTACATTTACTTAGGCACGCGACAACAAACTTGTTTGGAAAACTACATCCCTGAGTAGTTCTCATTGTGTTCCTTTATTAGGCTCTCAATGCAGAATGTATTGAACATAAATGTCGAGAATTGTCATTTTTAAAAACTCTTCTGAGGTATGCAAATTTATCTCAAAGGATATGAGCTTCATCAAGCTTTTGGTTGCTTAAAAGTTCAACAGTTAATCTCTGAAAACCTTGACACTCTACTGTTGAGTCTCAAAGAGGATTAAATGAGATACAATGTCCTTAAAACATTCTAGTCTTTTGTAATGTCTTCTGACTTCAACCATCCATCATGATAAGCATAAATATTTATCAGCAAGTCTTGCAGTATTGTAACAGCAAGAATGAGAAACAGTGAAATAGAGAATGAGGATATGGGATAGAAAGAGAATAATGAGTAATAAAATAGATAGAAAAAGGATCCGAGAGGACTAGCAAAGCAAATCCTTAACCATCAATTCCATCTATTGTCTGAAGTATTTAGTTTTGATTCCATAACAGAAAAGGAAAATAACATTAAAAATTTTAGTGTGGAAAGTTGACTAATGCTTAAGTTTATGCCTAAGTGCTCCCAAAGTCCTTAATCTGTGTAGTGTTAGCAGTAAATGTACAATGCAAAACATGTTTAGTAGACCATGTACTTAGAAAGAACTCCTGGTGCTGTTCCTTAATAGTGATGTGGGACATTTAACATTAATTCTGTTGACATTTAACTATAACTTTGAAATTGTAGAATAGGAGAAAAGGATTCTAGAGGACAAACTTTAACTCTTTCTAAAGCAAAAAATGCCTTTTCTTGTGAAGGTGATTGTAACTAATTAAGGGAACATCCCTAGTAGACCAAAAGAATGAACCTTTATGCATATCTTGCCTAATGAGGAGACATGCTATAACATCTTAGTATTCTCTTTCTCTAAATTGAATCTATTTGGTGCATGTTTCTACAAGTAGATTTTTTGGCGTCATCTCTTCAAGCTTAATGTTGATTTTTGTTATTAATGTAATGGTTTCCACGTGTCTGATACTCTTGTTCTTTGATTTCCAGCAACTTATTGAAAATCTTGACAGAGATCTTCAATATGCAATTAGAGTGGAGGGTAAGATGGACTTGGATTCAGTCTCCAATTATATCGAAATAAAGAACTCGATTCTGGAAAAGGTGCTAATGGTCTCTTCATTTAAATCATTGCCAACACGATCTGCTGCATTATTCTCCAGTCTTCTTTTTCTATTGCTTAGTGTTCTCTTCATAAAATATTTTTGGAGCTTGCACTGATAATTGTTTCATAACTATTTTCCAACATATTGGTGACATCATCTAAATGTTTGATAAAATGTTAAACATTTTACTTGAAATCAAAGCTGGTATGTTTGAAGAAATGTCAAAGGAATACTTTAACCTTTTAATTTGTTCTTTTGCAGCTTGAGAAGTTAAGAGAGGAACCTATTCGAGAAGAATGCCCTCTCATTTATCATTTAGATGTTGCTGCAATGTATCCAAACATTATTCTAACAAACAGGCTTCAGGTATGATGGAAGTTGTGGTTCTTATTTAAAATTATACAAAACTTATGAACTATTATTTGGCATGAATAATAGATAGGTGATACTTAAATCACTTCATTTGATGCTAAGGTCTTATTATGTTACGTCTTGGGTTGCATTTTTTCTTGATGCTTATTTTTTTTATTGCACTCAAAATACAATACCCTAGTTGGAAGTTATCTATTATTGGCTTGAACAGAAGTTTGAAGGTTCATTAGTGGGTTTATGGTAGTTCTGGTTGTTCCAGGTGTTGGAGATATTTACTGTTAGCACTTCACCCATTAATCAGTCCATACAAACTAAGCCCATCAAAACCTACACTCGTAGGAATAAATCGGGAAAGGGAGGAGAGTCAGTTGCCATGTAGGCAAGTTTGTTAGAAGGTAGTTATGGAGAGAGAATGAGAGGAGACATAGCTGAACATTGAGGATAGGGAGAGGTTGGTTTAGGCCTGGTTCTACCAGGAGGGGGGAACTTGCTCCAGCTTGTTTTCACCTTCTATACATATCAATAATATAGTCTATAATGAGGTTCCTATCAATTGGTGCTTTCATTGAGAGGCTAGAGGAGTATAGATTGTATGCAAACGTGAATGAAAGCTAGAGTGTCTACAGTGGAAGTGTCTCTCAGGAGACAAGAATCATCTATCTCAGCCCAAGAGGGGATGGTTAAGTCACACGATACCACACTGAAGGACCTTAGGACACAATTAAGCACATTCATGGCCAACGTCGAGTCACTGGTAAAGTCCCAAAGGCTTCTACAGTCAAAATTGAGAGAAGGATTTCAAACTTTTAAGGCCAGAAACCCAGAGAAATAGAGTATGGGAGAGGGAGGAGAAGGCTCACCAATGCTAACCCATCTCGCGTCTTTTTCTTCAGGGGGTGGGGGGTGGGGAATTGATAAATGGGTCAGAACCTTGCCGACAGGAGAATCATGCCATTTCAACGGCTACAGAGCGTGCATGGGAGGAGTACAGAAATGTAGCACAACAGGTTGATCTTCCTTCGGTCCACAGTGAAGACCCATTCGTATAGGTCATGCGAGCTAAATCTTATTTCATGATTCATGAGATTCCTTCTGAACTTAGATTGCCGATGGTTCAGATATGCATGGAGGGAATCAGGTTGTACTGGTTCATGTCCATTAGTGAGTTGGATCCTTGCATGACATGGGAACGCTTCAAGCATTCCTTGTTTGGCCGATACAGGGGAAAGGATGAAGAGAACTCGATCGAGCAACTTAAATCGATAGTCTAGAGTGGGTCAGTGGATGGGTACATCGATGAGTTTGAGTGGGTGACTTCACAAATCACCCATTTTCTTAAGGAGTGGTTTATGAACTGTTATCTAGGTGGACTTCGTGAAGAAATAAGGAATCGAGTTAGAACCCATGACCCATCGACCTGAGCCTGGTTGCTTTTTGTCGCACACAAGGTGGAAAGGGAGCCGATCGGAGAGGGAATAATCCGACCCAATGAATCAAAACACAAGCTTGGGATTTCCATTTTGGGGTATGGGTTTTGATTGGGCATTTCCAATGTCCAGCGTTCAGGTCAAACGAGCAACATATTTGTAAACGTTAGGGGAGAGGGAAAGTAATTGTCAAACATACCCCGAAGCACTATGGTTGATGGTAATCGACAAAGTGGACCAATGTGGAAGGGAACGAGGAATTTATCTTATGAACAACTAATGGAGAGAAGAGCTAAAGGGTTGTGTTTCAAGTGTGCCCAGATAAAGTATACAAGTTAATTATTTGGGAAGGAGATGCAGAAGAAGAAACAACAAATAATTTAGTCGCAGTGGAAGCAAAGGAGTATCAGGAGGATTGGGAGTTGGTTTGCAATTTGGTTGAGTATAGAGAGATCGGAACAGGTCAATCTTCACTAATAAAATCCATGGTTATGATGGGTAAGCTTAAAGAATGCCTATTTTAATTATGGTAGATAGTGGAGCTAGCCATAATTTTCTGTCTAGTAAATTGGTAAAGGCCATGGGAATCCCTATTACCCCTACTCAAACCTTTGAAGTTAGATTAGGTGGTGGGCACCGATCTTTCTCCCAAGGTGTAAATTAAGCTAGAAGTGAACGGAGCAGAATTTAGTATGGATGCTTATGTTTTCGATACTGGGGGGCTCGATTTAATATTAGGCATTGCATGGTTGGAGACATTAGGGGTGGTCAAGGTAGACTGGAAGATGATGTTTATGTCTTTTGACCGAATGGGGACAGAAGTAACCGTGCAAGGTAGTAATATACAAGGCTTTGTTCCTTATTCTCTACAACAAATGTTCAAGCGTGAGGAAGTGGAGATTGAAGGGTTGTTGTGGTCCATGGGTATTGGAGAAATTGTAACCGAAGGGAAGGGGTTTTTGGGTTCAGAACAACAACAAGAATTGTAGGCCGTTTTAACCAGATTTGATTCAGTGTTCCAATTGATAAAAGAGTTACCTCCTAAAAGAATTAGTGATTAAGCGATTATTTTGAAAAAAGAGGCATAACCAGTGAGTGTTCGTCCCTTTAGGCACGCCCACCACCATAAGAATGAGATCGAAAGGCAGGTTAAGGAGTTGCTGGGAGTAGGGGTTATTAGACCCAATATCAATCCTTTTTCAAGTCTCGTGATTCTTGTTAAAAAGAAAGACGGATCATGGCGAATGTGTGTCGACTACAGAGCTTTGAATAAACTTACGGTGCCTGACAAGTTTTCAATTCCAATAATAGATGAGTTGATGGAGGAGTTACATGGGGCCAAGTATTTTCCAAAGTGGATTTGAAATCGGGTTTTCACGACGTCAGGATTAGAGAGGAGGATGCCCATAAAACTGGGTTTTGAACTCACGAAGGGCATTATGAGTACCTAGTAATTCCTTTCGGACTCATGAATGCATCTGCTACCTTTCAATCTACTATGAATTTCATTTTTAAACCTCTTCTGCACAAATTTGTTTTAGTCTTCTTTGACGACGTCTTAATTTATAGTTTGGATTGGAATCAACACCTGCAACATCTGGCCTGGGTGTTACAGCTATTAGTGGACAATCACTTGTATGCCAACAAAAAGAAATACCTATTTGGCTGGCAGTCTGTGGAATAATTAGGCCATGTTCTTTCATGCCAAGGAGTAGCTATGGATCCGCTGAAAATCAAGAGTATTGTGGAATGGCTTGTACCTAAGAATGTGAAAGGATTATTGAATTGACGAAGAAAGATGGGTTTATTTGGGGAAAGGAAGCTCAACTGGCTTTTGAAGAACTTAAAAAGAGAATGACCACATCATCGGTTCTAACTTTACCAAACTTCTCCAAGGAATTTTTTGTAAAGTGTGATGCCTCCAAGAGGGGTTTAGGTGCTGTCCTAATGCAGAAAGGCCGTCCCTTGGCTTACTTCAGCAAGGCATTAGCTGAATCGACTTATTCCAAGTCTGTTTATGAGAAAGAAATGATGGCGGTAGTGCTACTATTCAACATTGGAAACATTTTTTAATGGGGAGGCATTTCAAAGTTGACACAGATTATAAGAGCCTAAAGCATCTACTAGACTAGAGAATTCTATCAATAGACTAGCAATGCTGGCAGGCTAAGTTGTTGGGTTTGAATTTTGAAGTTATCTACAAGTCGGGAAAGCCAAATGGGGCTGTAGATGCCCTGTTTAGAGTGGAAGAAGATAAGTTGTTATTTACGGCAATTTCAGCTCCATTTTGGGTTGATATGGAAGTTAATTCATGGCAACTTTACGACAAAATCCGAACTCTAAAGCAGAATCTCATTTGAAGGAAAACTTACTGTTCTATAAGAACAGGTTAGTCCTCTCTCCTACTTCAACATTAATTCCCCATTTATTGCAAGAGTATCATTCTTCTCCTCTAGAGGGACATTCTGGGTTTCTTAAGACCTACAAAGGGTTGGTTAGTAGTTTATTTTGGCTAGGAATGAAGTCATCAATACAAAAATTTGCTTTATGCTAGCTTAAGCACAATTTACTTCGTGCCCAGTCTTCGATGAAGAAATTTGCAGATGCTTATAGGAGGGAGGTAAAGTACTAGGAAGGAGACTTGGTCTATGTTAAGCTAAGGCCATATAGACAGCTCACCATGGCAAGACGCATTTGTCCTAAGCTATCTGCAAGGTATTATGGCCCTTTTAATGTCATTGGAAAGGTAGGGCAGGCTGCTTACAAATTACAGCTTCCGCCTACAGCCAAGGTACATTTAGTTTTCCATGTTTCTCAACTGAAAAGGGCGGTGGGTGATCACCCTATTGAGCAAGATCTTTCTCAAGGGTTAGAGGTGGATATTTTTGAAAAGGTTGAGCCAGAGGCAGTCTTGGCTTCATTCCTTATCAAGTCCAAAGGCAGAAAGATTCAGCAATGGCTAATCTGTTGGAAGGCTAAGCCAGCAGAGGAAGCGACCTGGGAGGATACATAGTTCATCAAGGGACAATTCCCTTCTATTCACCTTGAGGACAAGGTGCCTATTGAGGAGGAGGGAATTGTTAGCAGTTCACCCATTAATCAACTCATACAAACTAAGCCCATTAAAACCCACACTCGTATGAACAAATCGAGAAAGGGAGGAGAGTCAGCTGTCATGTAGGCAAGTTTGTTAGAAGGTAGTTATGGAGAGAGAATGAGAGGAGATATACCTGTACATTTGAGGATAGGGAGAGGTACGTTTTTGTAATCATTGTAACGTTGGTTTAGGCTTGGTTCTACCAGGAGGGTGGGCTTGCTCTAGCTTGTTTTCACCTTCTATACGTATCAATAATACAATCTCTATTGAGGTTCCTATCATTTACTGGTTGAGGAAAGTAGGAAATTTTCAGGAATATTTGCTTAACTTTTAACTATCAACCTTTAGTTTAGTGCAATAGAATTTTCGTTATGCAAATTACATAGTTGCCGTAGTTAATTTTTTTTTCAGTGAGAAACATGATGCAGTTGACATTGTTCCATGGGCTACTGCTCACCTTGTGATGTGGGTCAGCAGACATATGATGCTTTGATAAAAACGCTTATGAACTATAAATGTAGGCTGCCACACAATCGAACCTGTACTTGCCTATTATGAAACTTGATTTCTGTGTTAGTTGTTGCTTATTTCTTGAAATTCCATCTGATTTGCTCAGCCAAAGTGTTTAGTTATTTCTTTTATGTTGTCACTCATTCCCAAAAATGGACCACTTATTCCTCCAATTTTATCTGTTTACTATTTCATTTTGTGTTTGCTACCAGCGCCTTGATCTTATACGTCTTTTCATGAAAACTTACATGGGCTGCCATCTTTCTGACTCTCTCTCCCCAGAGAAAAATATAGGGAATTTTTATTGTTATATTTCAATTAGTTTCAAGTGCAAGTGTTCTCTCGATTTGGACTTTCGGAAGCATGTGGACATGCACATACACTCATGCAGACATGGAAAGTTATGCAAGACCACTGCATCTTTTATATCATGGCTTCTATTCAATACTTATTTATTATTATTTTTCCAACTCCCTTTTCCAAAGAACTTATGTAATGAATGTGTAATGAGGTTTCATTTTCTTTCAGCCTCCCTCTATAGTCACAGAAGAGACTTGTACTGCTTGTGACTTCAATCGTCCAGATAAAACTTGTCTTCGAAAACTTGAATGGGTTTGGCGTGGAGAGATATATATGGCAAAAAAAAGGTTCATTTTATTTATCCTTTAACATCTTTCAATATTCTTTTTACGGGAATATTTTTCATAAACTGATACAAGAGGTGTCTGTGGATATTATTCTCAATCAGCGACTATTATCATTTGAAGAAGCAACTTGAGTATGAAAATATTGATGGCACTGACAGTCAGCTCTCAAGAACTTTCCTTGACCTACCTAAGGCTGAGCAACAATTGAAACTTAGAGAGAGACTAAAGAAATACTGTCAAAAGGTAGGACCATTCCTGATGAAAATGTTTGCCTAAGTGAAAAGTTTTCTTTTCTAAATTGTCTCTTGTATAGGCATATAAACGTGTACTGGATAAGCCTGTCACTGAACTTCGAGAAGCAGGCATCTGCATGCGAGAAAATTCATTTTACATTGATACTGTTCGCAGGTATTCTATTTTCTGCAATTCTATATGTCAATAAAATGTCCAGGTCAAAAGTTTAAACTTTTAAATGTTGGATGAGTGCCTAAGACTGGATTTTATATTAAAACTCCAATACTCCCCCTCATGTAAAATTCGTTAGGTTGAGAATGTGCCTTGTGCCAGAAGTGTAAAATTTTCAAACTTATTATTCTCATCTCAAGAACTATCCCTTATGCCATACATGTCCTCTTCAAGAAAATATTTGTTGATATTTACTTCTTGGATCTATATTTCATGGTGTTATTTGGACATTTATTTAGCACATATATTATTCATTTGTCATGAAACTTGAAACTATCATGCTGAATCTTGTCTTTCAACCTTGCTAAGTTTTCGAGATCGGAGGTATGAATACAAAGGACTTAATAAGGTTTGGAAGGGGAAGTTATCAGAAGCTAAGGCCAGTGGAAATTCTATGAAGATCCAGGAAGCACAGGTATGGTTATTTTCTTTTGGTGTTTGCTTTGTGATATCCTATCTATATGGCTAAAATTTTTATTTTTCTACACTAAATTTCCTTTTTCAATGCTGCTGGCAGGATATGGTAGTGCTTTATGATTCTTTGCAACTTGCTCACAAATGTATATTGAACTCCTTCTATGGATATGTCATGCGCAAGTCAGTAGATGCTTTCAGTTGTTTTTTATATTTTTTGATCCAATGAATTGCTTGGTTTCCTTATTGTTGTGATTACATGATGGTTTTGCCTGTTTGTCTCAGGGGTGCAAGATGGTACTCAATGGAAATGGCCGGTGTAGTCACATATACAGGAGCAAAAATCATTCAAAATGCTCGCTTGCTTGTTGAGAGAATTGGAAAACCACTTGAACTAGACACAGATGGTATTTGGTGTGTGCTCCCCGGATCCTTTCCAGAGAACTTCACATTCAGAACAAAGTAAGCTATTGCTTCTTTTCTAGTGTGCCTCTATACAAGTCCAGTAGCTGGTGAATTAGTCTCATTCTATTTTATTAGGCATCTGTTTAGTCTAGTTTACTGAGAACTGGGGCTATGGAGATGCAAATACTAACTTTAACATGTGAGATGTTCATTTCAGGGACTTGAAGAAAAACCTGACAATCTCATATCCATGTGTTATGCTAAATGTTGATGTGGCTAGGAACAATACAAATGACCAATACCAGGTTGGCTATTACATTAGTGAAGTCCATATACGACTTTGAGCTGATATATGGTGGCAGTTTTCTTTTTAAGCCATTATGACTTTCTAGTTTTTAACGAACATATGCCACAAGATTCTAACTGTTGCTTTTATGCAGACACTCATCGACCCTATAAATAAGACATACTCATCTCATAGTGAATGCTCAATTGAATTTGAAGTGGATGGTCCATACAAGGTAGTTTGAGTTTAATGTCAATTAGAGGATGGAGCACTTTTTGTCTATGGTTCTTAATTATTTTGGGGGTTTCATCATGTAGGCAATGATTCTTCCTGCATCTAAGGAAGAAGGTATATTAATTAAGAAGAGATATGCGGTTTTCAACGATGATGGAACCCTTGCAGAGCTTAAAGGTTTTGAGATTAAGCGTAGAGGTGAACTGAAACTCATCAAAGTTTTTCAGGTATCAGATTTGATATATCCTATTGCATATTTAATTTCTTGTTCCCAATTTAAGATTTCTTTGTTGTACAAGTATATACCTCAAAATTTATAATATATAACTGGGTTCAAAAGCAAATGATTAATTAAACTCCTAGCATGAGATCTTTCATCATCTGCACTCAATCAAATTGCTATTTGATGTTGCCTAACCCCCTCCCT
>JANSVA010000217.1:3566658-3586707 GCA_025504915.1 Erythroxylum reticulatum
GCGTGATGTGCTCAGTGCTTTAATTTTTCTGATTTCTTTATGATGGCAGATAATTGCAATGTATCTGCATCTGAACATTCATATATTTGTCAATTTAGAGGCTGTTGGTAGTGATAAAGTTCCTATAATTACTAGCTGGTCATGCAATATGGGGTCCCTGTATCTGTACGGCTAATTTATCTCAACCATTTGGCTTTTCATTACATCAAGCTCTTATTGCTAATATATTGGGTGTTCTTTTGGCAGTATCTTCATGTATCACTGCTGTGTGTTTCTGTGTATATTTATTAGTTTTATATATTTAAGTGTCTTGCCTATGGCTTCTAATGCCTGGTAGTCATGGTATTGAAAATTTACTGTTGTAAACATTGTTAGGTTGGGAAGTACAAGGACTTCAAACCATGCTAGGAATGCTTCTGAGATGTTGGATGTTCATGATAGTTATAAATCAGCTCAGCACAGAACCGGTGTATCATCATATTTTTCAACTCATGAAGCAGCCCTAACGCGATTCCACTGGCAGGTACTCAATTTCCATTTTGCTTTCCCTTAGGGAGCCTGCTAGCATTACTTCCTCAGCACTAAACTTTTCTTTACATGGCTCAGGTAATACAGTTACTTCCTAGTTCACATGGTGGCCAATTTTTTGCTTGGGTCGTTGTTGATGGAATCATGCTTAAGATTCCTGTAACAGTAAGTAGAGTGTTTATCCTGAACTCCAAAGCCCCTATAACAGAAAAGTTTCCTGGGAGGCCTGTCAATAAGACTCTTCCTCATGGCAAACATAGCTATAACCTAGTTGAGGTATATCTGTTATTAAAATCTCCTCTAAGAATTTGTCCCATTTACGATATGATGAGTTCTTATACTTTCTGGGTATGCCTTTGTGATAGGTTGTTATAGACGAGGACATGTACAGAAAAGAAAGCAAAAATCTAGCAGCTCTACTTGCAGACCCAGGGTTTGAGGTTAGAATATTCTCTATCGCATTACTTCAAAATTTCCATGATTTTCATCATCAGGCTTATCACTAGTGAAGAGGTCATTTAAGTTAATCCATTCTAAAATATGCTGCCTAAATAAAATCAGTCCTACTGCAAACTGAGTTTAAATTAGACTTGCAAACATCTTTCAGGAGCTCTATATGCACATTGCTGTTTATATTTTTTCTGCCGGCAACTTATTTCTGATTTGAAGGCAAATAAGTTCTCGTGGAATGTTTCCGTAGAGTGATGCATAGGAAACCATTTGTGATTGAGCTCTCCACCTTTTTTGGAAGAAAATTCTTACAACTTTGAATTTATGGACCGTCCTTTCTTTTATGACCCATTATCTCCTTTTGAATTCCAAGTTTAAGTCTAATTGCATTGAACTAACATTTCCTAAGAACTTTATCTTTTAATCTTAGGTCTCGTTTGGTAACCAGTAATGAAGGAATTGGAATAAAAAAATGGGAATGGGAATGAAAAGTGGGAATTAGAATGTGAATGAAAAGTGGGAATCAAAATGAGAACGAAATTACTAATTATGCCTGTTTGATATCCAAGCACTAATAATGAGATTATAGAAGTTAATAGTTATATCAGAGTTTGGTATTAAATATTAAGAATGGTAATCAAAATTTTTTTTTTACTTATGTTTAATTATTATGTGATTAATTTTGTAAATAATTAATTAAATATTTTATATTATTATTAATTAATAAAAAATTATTTAATAAAAATTGAAAATATTTTTAATGATTTAATAAATTGTTAAATTTTCAATAATTGTGTATGATTTTTCTTGTAAGAATAAAAATTAAAAAAACCATAATGAACTTATTTTATGATATAAAATCATTGAAATAAAATAAAATAATTCTTAAATAATGTGCAATGTTGATAATAATATCCTTATAAAAATCAATCAAAATAATGTATTGTCTAAATAAATAAAGTAATTTTAAATTCTAAAATAGATATTATAATATCAAATGATTTTTAAGATACTCAAGATGTCTCGAGCAAACATTACTTTGTAATCATCGGGCATATTGAAAAAGATCTCAACCTTTTTATAATCTTTACTGATCAGTCTTGTTGCTTTAACCATCTCTATTGATGAAATCTGAATATGGCTTGTGGTTTCTTCTTTTAATTAATTCAATGATTTCCCAAAAGATGATGAACATGATCGTATACAATAGTAATTGAGAAAATAAAACACGAATTTATTACAAAAAGAAAAATAAAGAAATTAAAAAAGTTTAGAACAATAAAAACTAACCTGGAGAGATGTTGAAAAGCAACCAGAGAGGAAGAGCGAGTAGAGAGTTTTATTTGAGACCAAACACAGAAAAAGAGAAGAAAAAAAAGTTATGTTCAATAAATACGAGATAAATATCTAATTTTTTATTCATATTTAGTTATTACATAATTTATTTTGTACATAATTAATTAAAGTATTTTATATTTTATAAAATTTTAAATTTTAAATAATTATGAATAATTTTTATGATAAAAATAAAATTATCAATGAAACAAAATAAAATAATTATTAAAGAAATTAATATAAAAGATGATTTTGATGATAATATTCTGATAAGAATCAATATCTTGATAATATTTGATAATAACTTGATAATATTCTAATAATTTCTTTTATCTTTAATTTTCGATTTGTCATTTCAGCGTATACTCACACCCTTCCTTAGGAAGAAAAATTCAGGATTATTTAATATTCATTCCAGTTTTGTCATTTCGTATTTGATCTATTACTGGTAACCAAATAACTAAAGTTAAGAATGCAGGTTGCATTCCCATTTTCACTTCTTTATTACTAGTTACCAAACAAGAGCTTAAGGTTTCATCTAAAGCATTGAATTCAAGGTACTCTGGGATACAGTTCTTTGCTGCAGTAACAAGTATTGCACCCATGACATAAATGCCCTGGATCCATGAACTTCAAATTTGTAGTTTAGTATCCTGTAAATTGTAGTCTGATTATTTAATTGATCATTTCTCCATGTTTTTCTGCTCAAATTGGTGACTGTTCCAATACTTAACAAAGCTTTTAGCTTTCTAAAGAAAAACAGAAAGCAAAAGGTCAGGAAACCTGTAGTGTAATTGTTACCTATGTGTTACTGATAAAACATTCTCATCAGGGAATTTATGAGACAAAGGTGCCTTTGGAGTTTAATGCTATACTCCAGATTGGTTGTGTCTGCAAGGTGGATAAAACAGCTACAAAGCGAAGTGTCCAGGATGGCTGGAATCTGAGTGAACTGCACATGAAGACCACAACAGAATGTTCTTATCTGGAGGAATCAATTTCTTTCTTTTACCTTTATCATAGGTAAATTGTGTACTAATAATGGTATCTTTTTCAAATATGAAAAAAAAATCCTTAAAATTCTTCTCAAGTTATTGTGGTTATCCTAATTCTACAAGAAAATAAACATCTACAATACTAGCTGACTAACTTTGTCTTGTTGATGTCCATCATATAAAAATTCAGATGTGAATAAATGTATGAACATAAGAGGCAATTGTTAATAGTTACACTTGTTAGAAGGGTAATTTAAATGTTCCTGGATAGTATTATTTGCCTCTCTCCCTCTGTTGAATCTTTTTACAGTTTTTTGTTGTTTTTTTCGAGTATACCTTGAAAACATTCTTTGGTCTCTAAAGAAGGGAAATTTTACTGTTATCTTGAAAACATGAGTTAATTACCCTTATTATGTTGGAGCCAGGCACTCTTATACTGTTGTTCTTTATACTTGCAGCATTTCTGAGGGACGAGCTGTGTATGTTGTTTACATGCCAGTATTAAGAACTTTATCTGTTGTGGTAGTCAATCCTTACCAAAATAAGGACTTATCATCATCTTTTCTTGAAAGACAATTTCGAGAAGCTTGTCAAACGCTATCAGTTGAACCACCAGCTGCTAAGAATGATATTGTTTTCAAGGTAACTTGATATTATTTTATCCTTTTAGTGGCATATGTTGTCTGTATTTCGCCCAATTAGTAGCTCCTAGCTTTTTCGTCTAAGCATATGTTTTAATTTCAGGTGGAGTACGTTGGTTTTCTTAAGGATGCTGAAAAGATTATACAAGGAATAATAACCAGATTCAGGTCATATCACACAGATTTCTGTCATTTTTTTAATTGTCTTTTTGGTGTCGTATTGATAGAAAAGTTCTAAGATCTACCAATAGCTGGAATATAGTATCAATCTGGTAGATAATTTAGGATGTGCTGAACAGCCATAATTTGATGAATTAAAAATTCTGTTTGGAAAAATAAAACTTTTATACAAAATGATGCTTGTGGTATGAATTTGAAGGATTTTCTATCAACCATTGATTATACAACCAAGGATCTAGAATGACCAAGAAGTCTGAATTGTTTTCATAACTTTCACTTGTGCGGTCAAGATATTGGCTAAGTTTATTTGAATGTCTTCCTCTTACATTCCTTTTCATAGACCACTTAATTGACCTCATAAATTGTTTTCATTGGCAGATTGTTTTAATATATTCCTCTTACATTCCTTCTGTTGGACCATTTAATTGACCTCATAAATTGTTTTTATTTGCAGAGATAAGTATCATGGACCTGCACTTGCTGTCCTTGAATGCCCAAATGGACATTTGATGAAGTCATGTATACCAGCTCTTGGTAATTTCCCTTGTTTGAACATCCCCTCAAATGCTCGTGATTGTCAGTACCAGGTAAAATATAATCTTATGTTCAAGTTCATTTATGCAGCTGCGGTAAGGGCTTGTTCAATTGTTGAAACAGATTTTTGCTATTACAAATTCCGTTTTTTAAATTTTTTGTCCACATTTTTCCATCAAAAACTTCTAAAATAATCATTTTAATTAAATTTAAAGAGAAAATTTTCTTTTTGAGAATGTAACAACGTTGCAATAGTTAATAACCTTTTTTATTTTTTGTTCCCATTTTCTATCATAAACTTCTAAAATAATCATTTAATTAAATTTAAAAACCAAAATTTCTTCTTAAGAATGAAACAAGCTTGCAATAATTAATACCCCTTAGAACTTTGTTAAGATAACATGGAGACCATCATAATTATGATTGCAATTATTGTGTTGTCTAAATGAAAAACAAGCTAACTCCATATTAAGTAAATTGTTATTTACACTAAGATGCCCATGGTTTCGTTGTTCTCTGTAAAGCCTCTTGTGGTATGAATTTAGCAGAGGTTCTTTTGATTTGGTAATTAGTAAAGAAAACAGATCCTTTTGCATATATAAGGAATTAAAATTAGCATTTTTGCTCTGTTTAAGATAATTGACTGGTAACGTTAAATTACTTTGAATTATGATGTTATTTTCTTAAATTTATGGAATTATGTAATAAAATTTTGACAGAAGAGCTTATTTTGCTAATTGTCAAAATATAAGAACCTTTAGATCTAATTTCTAAACAGAGGAAGTTTTATAGAAAACAAAGGTGCCAGATGGGATATTGACCTAATTTTTCCTGATGGAAACTCCAATATTCCTTTTTCGTTTAGCATTTATTTGGGAAACTATTCAAGTTTTCCACAGTTAAACACTCCCTCACTCATGAAAAAGTTTAGAGCTTTTATAATTCAAATGATGTAGGTACTTGCATGGCAACAAGCGGCTGCAAGAATTGGAATGAAACGTTCTGCTGCATCATTTCAGTGGTTGAGTGAGAGAATTTCTTTGGCAAGATATGCCCATGTAATCTTTTCTTTCATTTGTTGCTACACTGATATTCTAGTTCACTATAAGCTGTTCTGGCGTGAAAACAAATTTTCAAATCATCTGCTGCAGGTTCCTGTGGGAAATTTTGATTTTGATTGGCTTATATATGTAGCAGATGTCTTCTTCTCAAGGGCACTGCGTGATCAACAGCAGGCAAGCTGATGAGATGATAACTTACTTGTCCATTTTCTTCAAAAGTCTTATGATTGTAGTTCTTAGGGGAAAACAGTTCAGATCCTATTTCTGAACGACTGTATGTTTTGTATGTTTTACATTGTTTTCCAGTTATAGATCTGGACTTGAATCTTTTTTCTAACAGGTTTTATGGATATCTGATGATGGTGTTCCTGATTTAGGAGGCATAAATGAAGAATCTACATGTTTTGCTGATGAGGTTAATGTCAAATGGATCAAGTTCCCTATAAATTTGTTTCTTTTTTCTTATTATGTCTCCTACCATGAAGAAAACTTCACCTGATATGATATGGAATAGATTAGGAGAAAAGGTTCAAGTTTGTGGTGAATGACATTCTACACAGCTTGTGTTATTCTATTGGTCTATCTTATACACGCACAAATGCATTTTTCTGTGAGCTTACAATACTAACTTTCCTTTTAGGTCCATCAACCTGTTCTAACATATCCTGGAGCATACAGAAAAGTTTCTGTGGAGTTAAAGGTAATCTAAATATTGTCTCCTTTTAAAAGTTGGAATATCCTTTCTTTTCCTTATTCTGGGGGAAGGGGGTGATTTGGGGATGGAAGTGGATCCTGCAGGATGGCTGGTATTCTGTTGATTGTAGGTAAGTTGTTGCTTCTGTGCAGATTCATCACCTGGCTGTAAATGCTCTCCTGAAAAGCAACCAAGTAAATGAAATGGAAGGGGGTTCTCTGTTAGGATTTGAGGACATTGGTTCTGGTTCAAATGTTATTGCTGAACAGTATGGCTTTGATGAGGCTACCTCATCTGCAGCGGCTCTGCGTGTGCTGAAACAACTTATCCAGCGGTGTCTTTCAGATGCAGTGACTTCAGGAAATGTGTATGCTGATGCAATGTTGCAACATCTATACCGATGGCTTTGCAGGTTGTGGAGATATAATTCATTAAATTTTCCTCTTGTGGTTCACTTAAATAAATCACTTTCCTTCATTTTTGCAGCCCTCAATCAAAACTCCACGATCCAGCTCTTCACCGTGCACTTCACAAGGTAGTTTCAATCGCAGCACATCTATTCTTTAAAATTTTATCTGTAGGGCTAGGTAGTTATGTTTTGAAATTTTCCTTTCCCTTGCTTGCTCCAACAGTCTTCTCTGGTACTAATGTTTGCATGCATTAACCAAAAAAATTGAAAAAGAAAAGAAGAATTGAAAAATGACCTACTGCATTCTTTCCTAGTTTAAGTTTTGATCTATATATGTTTGATACCATGTGAAAGTAAAACAAATAATAAAGAAAGAGTAGGGAGAAGGATGCACACAAGATGTAACATGGTTTTCTGTACGACCGATCTCCATGGATACAAAAACCACAAAGGAACTTGAATGCTTATTAACTTGGTTTATTTATAATAACTAAGCAGTAAAGATTTCTTAATAGGATAATATATTTTGTTTCTAAATAGGGTACATACTGTTCTGTTATAGAATACATTTAACTATACTTTATGTGATAAATATAACAATTGTAATACTAAGTACAGAACCTCAAATATCTTCGACAATCTTCTTTCTTAATTTGTTGGCTCATTCGGTCCATGATTTTCCAAATTTTATGATCATAGGTGATGCAAAAGGTTTTTGCTTTGCTCTTGGCTGAGTTCCGGAAACTAGGTGCCACAATCATTTTTGCAAATTTTTCAAAGGTTATTATAGATACAGGAAAATTTAGTGTGCCAACTGCCAGAACTTACTGTGATAGCTTGCTCAAGACTTTGCAAAACAGGTACATCTTCACATCAGGGTGATAAAAATATCGAACTTTTATTTATTTTTTAGGCACATAAGTTTTCATTTCCAATTTTCAAATTTTAGTTTTGATTTGTAGAGAACTCTTTGAGTGGATTGAACTTGAGGTGGTGCAATATTGGCATTCCTTGCTTTTTATGGATCAGGTTTGGTTACTCCACTTCTGGCAACCCTATTTCCCCTTTCTCAAGTCATGTAAATTGCTCTGTTGCATATTGTGATTGTCTTTCTCTTTTGCCTACTTTTGTTTTTGCAATTCAATTTTTCATTTCTTTACATTGAACTCAAATAGAATTTTTTTCTCTTTGATTGGCCTAATCTGGCTTTAAGTGTAATCTGTATGTATACTATTCCACAGCATTTGCCTGTTGACCTTCTTTTGTAGATAGACTTCATTAGAGGCATGCCAGGTTCTTGTATTAAGATAAAATTTCAGTTTTGACATAGGTTATGTTAGGTCCTTTTGCATTGAAATAAAACTTGATATTCATTACAAGCTCTGTGCAGTTTGTGTTTTGTTCTCTAAATCCAGCAGTTTTTAAGCTTTTGAGCTGAATGGTTTCTCGACAAGATAAATTATTCCTTTTACTGGGAAAATGTCTGGGAATAATGATACAGGAATTGAATTTACTTTAATTTCAAGCTTTAAATTTAAATTTGTATTTAGACAAGGCTCAGTGGCTTGTTTTGAGTATCAAGGTCCCTTTTCCTCTGGATAGATAGCACTCTGTTGCAGGATAATATAGCCTAGAACCTTACTGTTGATAGAACTTCTTTTAAATGATGACCCACAAATTAAATTGTAGTGTTCAAATTGTCCTGTCTATTTCAACTGCAAAATTTTCTACTTCTTTAATCTTGCAGTCACTGATCTTATAGAATATGGTGCCTCATTCTTTGATTTTATTGCTATATACCTCAAAATTTGTGCCATTGAGATGTAATCTGGCCATTGAAAAGTTTGCGTGCTTTTTGGAGATACTGACACAAGAAGAGACTTTATTGTTACATAATAATCTATTGAAAATTTTCACCTGAGATCTTCCTATTAATTTGTCATATTACTTTCTGTCAAGCAGTATAACTATGGAGGAATTCCAGCTACCGTTGCTGACAGTTCACATGATGAATCTCAAGGGGATCATTCTCAAAGAAAAGAATCACAAGTGAATATTGTGTCAAGCTGGAATATTGCTGAATGCTTACCCAAGAAAATCCAGGTATTTTCCTCTTAACATACATGTATGCTTCAAGAACAAAAATATGGTCATACTAATAAACTAGCTTTTATAGCTATCGTTGGTGTTTATGACATCTACTCCAGATTTTCCAAATTGCTTTCGATCTCTATCTTACCTACTTGACAATTTGATTTGTTATGTTCTGGGCATTTTGCAGGATCATTTTGTTTTAGTTGTATCCGAATTCATGTTTATTCCGTGGGATTTTGCTGAAAAACAATCTGCAATCAGAGCATCTTTACAGGATGGAAATTCATGCACACCATCAATCACCATTGTTGCTGCTGAGAGTTTTGAATCACAAATAGTAGAATATGTTAAAGAGCAGGTGCTTTGAGAATGCTAATTGTCAATGTTTCTACGCCTTAATCCATCTTGATCATAAACACTTGCATTGATTCTGACTTTTTTCCTGTACGTACAGATCAGGACACATTTTACAGATAAACTCTTAGGAATTGTTCATGACACTGTTCTTCATCTAAAGGGGGCAAACAAATCTGAAAATAAAGAGCAAATGTCACATAGTACTCCACAACTTGTGGGTAACGTACATGGAGGGGATCCTGCACTGGAATTTATTAAACATGTCTGTGCTGTTCTGGCGCTTGACCACAATGTGCAGCATGATGTCCTGGTATTAGTTATTTTTTCAGATTTTTTGAGCATCAAAGTATCTAATAAAATTATGGACAAACTAGTGCATCTGGTGGAAGTAGTCTATGATTTATGAAGTTTCAACAAAAATTGTCTACATCATTTTACTCCTACTTCATGATTGACGGCTTATTCTTCTTTTATTTCAATCTTAATTTCTTGACCAATGAAAAAAAATGCTCAAACTGAAGGAACGCAAGGCTTACAGCACCTTGTTTTAGAACGTAGACATAACATGCTTCATTTGTTAGGTGCATTTTGTAAACTTGTCTGCAAAGTTATTCAAAAATAGTTTACATGGTATGTCTTCAAGCACAGTCATGCAATCATCTGTCTAGATTTGCAAGCCAATATTTTGAACTCTAGGATGTGCAATATGGTTTCTTCTTACTGGCACATACCAAACCATGCTTCATTTTTTGTGAGATGGTTTATATTACTCCTAGGCTAGAGTGGCTACAATTGGAAAAAGATTACAACTTTATATATTTGAGTCACTTGTGAATCACCATATATGTACTATTTTACAGATAATGCGGAGGAACTTGTTAAAGTATTTACGTGTGAGGGAGTTTGCTCCAGAGGCTGAGTTTCATGACCCTTTTCCATCTTTTGTCTTACCTAATGTAATATGCAGGTATCACACCGTTTTATGCAGTTTAGACAATTTTATTGATTTCTAATGGTAACCTGCGGGTCAGCCCTTTCAACTAATTTTATCGTTTATTCTAATACGATGTTGTCAAATGTGTTTTCCTATTTTGACCAAAGATCTAAACTACCTCTTGAAACCCTTCTATATGAGGAATGACATTAAGAAAATTCTGATTCCTACTTGCTGTACTTAAAATATTTTAGTTTTCTTAAAACTTCTTCTTTTAGGTCTTAGTGGCATTGATAAACAATTTAGTGCTTGGTCAGAATAATCTAAACGATTTTGAAACATAATTAGTTTAAATATTGCATATATATGTTAGCCCTCTAACAATGACTAGACGGCTGCAATTATCCCAACAGTGGGTTTGTTTTATTCTTTTCAATTTGGATGTTGGTTTGAATTAATTGTTTTAAGTTTCTTCTAACTGCGATATTTCATTTCCTTGTACTGTTTTTATCTTTTCCTTGAAGTCCACTTAATTTCTTGTTTCTTTGTAATATCTATACAGCTACTGCAATGACTGCAGAGATTTGGACCTTTGCCGTGATTCTGCTTTACTAGCTCAGGAATGGCGCTGTGCTGTTCCACAATGTGGGCAGCCTTATGATCGTGAAGTGATGGAGAATGCTCTTCTTCAGATAGTAAGGCAGAGAGAACGTCTCTATCACTTGCAGGATTTGGTGTGCCAGCGGTGCAACCAGGTTAAAGCTGCACATCTAGCAGAGCTATGTGCATGTGCTGGAACATATACATGTAAGGAAGGCGTATCCGCATTTCACAGAAAAATGCACATATTTTTGAACGTAGCCATTCGTCAGAAGTTTCAACTACTCCAAGAATGTACTTCATGGATTTTGGGAATTCAATAGCTGCTTTCTGCCCTATGTTCATAACATCAGCAACCACCCTGTTGTCTCCCTCGCCACCTATTGTTGCCATTCCGGGCATGCCAGATGTTTGCATAAAAATGATATGCTGATGACTAATCGTTGACTCTGTATATTTATAATCAGATATATGGTCGTCACAAGGACAATCATCTAAGGATGACTCATTTAACACTTGGACTTATGTATTGATCTGACCTCAAAATATGCAGTCCGTGGCCTTTGTGTAACGAATCAGATTGCAACATCTCAATGGTAGATGAGTGTAGTTTTTGAAACATTAGAAGTCTCGGGAACGAGATCCTTCTCCCCAATCTTTTTCAAGTGTAGCTGCTGTTGCTGAGGGAGGAAGAAGAATTAGAGCATCTGTAAAGCGTCGAACTACCACAGGAAGTTAAAAAGGTGCAAGTCATGTATGTTTTTTCATGTCACTAGTGAATGGAACCATTTGATGTTCTGTAAATAATTCCTGAGGTTCTTGTACATTTTTATTACAAACGACCGAAGCAAATCAACACTGGAACACTGCACCAAATGAAGTCATCGGAAAAACCATCTTTTTCCGGTTGAATTTTGAGCTGTTGGCTCTTCCGATGTCACATCCTTCTTTCTATTGTCCATCCCTTGTTTTAGGGACTCTAACCTTCTTCTGAAAAAGAATGTTAAAAAAAATAACCGTTTATAATGGTGCAATAATCGTATCGTCGTACTTAAACATAAGATATGAGAAAAGACTTGTAATTTTGTTATACTTAAAATACAAATAAACATTTGGAACAGTTACTTGAAGCAGATGTCAAACTACTACATACTTGGTATCTGTAAGACGACCATGTAAGCTCCACCTCTGGCGAAACCCGTCAATGCCTTCAATTCCACTAGCAAGTATGAAGCGCCTGGACAGTTTGAACACCAGTGATCACCAATTACAATTAGGTGAACAGAAATATGTCGCAACAAATGAGATTGAAGTCTGAATGATGTAGTTAAAAAACATGCACTAATAGCAAGGCATTGCCGTTGGAAAGTTGTGTATTTACTCTAATACAATTTTTTGAATACTAGTCCATGAATCAAACTAAAGTATGGACAAAAACAAAGATCAACTACTGTTAGATAGAATTAAATAATTAAAAAAAACATGGAAAGTATGAATTACTGATTACCAAATCCAGAACAACCATAACACAAACTCTGTTCG
Source organism: Erythroxylum reticulatum (assembly GCA_025504915.1). Lineage (NCBI taxonomy): Eukaryota > Viridiplantae > Streptophyta > Magnoliopsida > Malpighiales > Erythroxylaceae > Erythroxylum > Erythroxylum reticulatum. The sequence continues at coordinate 3,579,013 of JANSVA010000217.1, forward strand.
CTTTTGGTACAAAGGGGAGTGCAACAATAAAATGGAAATACAAGCAAGAATAATGCAACTGCTCTCTGTCTTATAACTCCTACACTAACCATATTGATATCAGTAATTAGAAAATGGTGACGTCCACCAGGCTTCTCTTTGCAGGATTTCAGATCAACGTGAACTGACTTGCAACCTAAATTTGCTAATTTAGTTATGGCAAAGTACTCTCCATCCTTCCACATGGATGTGCTCGAAATCGAGATTTTCATTCAAGCCCAATGACTCATGACGAGTTTGGATAAATATAACAAGAATGGACGTCAGCTGACATAATTTTATGGATTGGATCAAAACATAGAGCAGAGGAATTCTGTGAACTTTTCCGATCCCTTCAAAAAGCATTGGAACATAAGTTATTGATATTTTCTACATCACTCGTGGTTTCAATTTAGCATTGGAGTCCCTATAATTTGATAGTCAACATAACCAAAAGAAAAAAAATAAGCTCATTCATGAAACTATCTACACCATCAGGTGCCTTAGTGTACTTAACCCTTCAGAAATAAGATACTGTCATTATCGCTAACATTTTTTAAGATAATGAGTGAAGAAGCAATAAATTTGAGAAAGCTCTAGGATAATGTGATTCTTTACATTTTTTAAACAACTAGATGGCTTACTAATGTGGTATCCCTGCATTATTTAAAGGTTGAAAAAGTACAAAAATGACCTTAATAGCCACTAAAAGATGCAGCTCTTCTTCCAAGGTATTCAAACATATTACAGAATTTTCAGGATTCTCGACGGAGATACTTATGTCAGAGCTAAGGAATTCAAAGCTATTCTTCAATCTTTCATTTTTTTTAAATACCATAACAGCTAACAAATGCAATATGTGTATCAATTATACTTACACAGCCACAATTAGTTCCAAGTAAATAAACTTGAACTTAAGAAGAAACCACAAGCACCCAATAGTCACAATGAACACTTTTTGCATAGTTTGTTTCCGTGATCATAAACATTAAAAGTTATGAAAAATTACCTCTCCAAAGATGTGACTTCTGATTCAAGCTGAGAAGCTCTCGCTTTTGCTTCATCTAAAGGCATTGATAAACCCAACTTATGCTCACTATCTTGAAGTCGTTGCCTTATCACCTGATCCTGCTTTTAAACAAAAGTTCATAAGTTTGACAGCCAAAAATGTAAAATATTATCATATAAATGTTAAAGCATTCCTTTCTTTTTTTTTCTTGAGAAACTAATAAAAGAAGAAAGCATCTGACCCTGTTTACAGCACAGTCATGATACAACGAAAGTTCATCTTGACAAAAAGGTTCAGTTTCATTGACTTGCAAACCTACAATGTAAAGCAAGAATGAGATAACTATACGAATAAATCTTCTCAATAAAAATCATGAACATTAAGCCACTACAACTGATTCATTCTTCCCCGGTTGTATCAAGTTGAGATGATTATCTCATATGTATGAGGCAGCATCTATTCTTCTACTATATCATGGTCATAGAAATAGATGTGTGCTGGCAATCTATTGTCTACACTCAATAATATATGAACAGTTACAATGCACAGATTATTTTATACTAATTGTGTTTACTGGAAAGTCTCTATGCCTGTCAAAGAAAGCCTTGAATCATAACAAGGAGAGGAACTTACATAGAAAGAGGGTCCTTAATATACCATCACACAAGTTAACACCTTCAAGCACATGAGAGGCAATTTCTGGTGGTACAATAGGAGATGGTGGACCCATCATCAGGTCATCTCCAACCAATATAGTCTCCTCCATAGTTGGTTGTGCATCAACTGAATCCACAGCACAAATCGTCGAACTTAAAGCTATATATAATATGATTAAAATAAAAGACAAATGACGTAAGGCACCAATCTAAGGCACACTTCATACATGGATTGTCGTTATGCATTTGAAAGAAGAAAACTCCAATTAAAACCTTTCTCGTAGGATTAACTTTAAACTGTCTGAGATCTAATCTAAACTGACAAAGCATGAAATAAGAATGGAACTTAATCAAACAAATGCAAGTAAATAAATGCCTGTTATTTACTAAGTATTAATTTCTTTAACTATCGATAGGTATACACCTTAGGCATTTTATCCATAATCTTCTGGATGAAGTTTGTATTCCTAATAGCATCATTGACATTTCTGGATGTACCTTGAATTGTATACAGCAGCCTACAGACTCAAAGATTCTTTAACATTTTACCGAACCAGCTTTGTTTTAGATGGATCAGACATGGAATTGTATTATCTACATAAGCAGTAACAATACCTTTACTTTTCTGATCAAATATCTAATTACCAACTTGAAGGGTATTTGATTTGGCCATTGGGATCTAAATCCAGAACTCCTCTCTCTTTTTTCCAAGAAGCAAGCAAAACCATCTTACAGCATTAACACCTAAGACTTTAGACTACAGACAATCCACTGAAGAGAGAAACTAAAAAAAAATGCACTCGGCTCTCAACAAGGGGCATTTCGTTATGAAACAACCGGGAGAAAAATGAGAGAAGGATAGCAACAAAGAAAGGCAAGACAATTAACATACCATCCATGATTGCTTTCTGAGTAAAGTCTTCACCAGTGAAACCGACTGGAATTAATAAATGGAACCTATAAATCATAAACCAGAAAGATGATTGATTATGAGTGACCAAAATAAACTCAATCCTATGTTTATATGTCTAGCACAAGCTCTATATCAGCTTCATAATAGATAAACAAAAGACTGAAACCAAGAAACCCCATTTTGTTCATCATCATAAGAGATAAGATAGAGCGATAGTTCTTAAAACGAAAAGGATGAGCACCACAGAAAGAACTTAATTGGGTAATTTCGTCAAACAACAACAGGACGAGAGAACAAACAGTGTTTGCCAACTGAAACATTGAGTAAAAAAAAACAAAAGACTAGTTGCAAGTTAAGCAATACCAATCGTGGAAAAATGTTTATTACCGCAACAAGTGAAAACTTTGAGAATGATGTAGATTGAATCTTACAGAAGGAAACTAACTTGTAGGGAATTGGGTTCTGGGTTTAGAGAAATGAGGGAGTCTTGGTGTTAAATTCTTATTTATTGTCAAATGATTGTATCCACCCCAAGAAACAGGGATTGATGAGCTTCGATCTATCTGTTTGCTTCCAGGACAAGAGAGGAGGGGGGTTTATCGTGGGTTTAAGGCAATCTAGAAGGGGTCTGTAGTTTAATAAAAGAAACTTTGAGGGTGGAAGGGGGGATCTTTAAGACTTAAAGGTCAAATATGAAAAGAAGAAAAATAATCAAGTAAACTCGTACCTCTATGTATATTGTGTACTTTTGGTCAAAAACTTATTATTATTTTTTAATAAAAATTAGGTTTTTTTGGATTGTGTTGTAATTCAATTAAACTTAGGTCCCATTTGGTTGGCGAAAAAGTAAAGTGAATTTAGAATGTCATTCTTTGAAAAATAAATTTATAGAAAGTTAAGATATTTATATGTTTAAATACTTATAAGAATTCTAATAGAAAAGTTGAGTAAATTCTTATTATAGTATTTAGTATGCAACAGTATTTCATAAAATGTAATTTAATTTTAACTTGTGTTTCTAATTACATCCCTACAGATTGAATAAAAATTTAAATCGTTAAATAATGTTAATTTGTAATACAAGTTATATTATAAAATGTTGATTTTTTTCATTTATGATATTCTAATCATATAATACTGTTATATCATAAATATAGTATTGAAAAATACTAAAAAAAAAACTCAACCAAGTACAAAGATAAATCTTAAAAACTAATTACTTTTTTAAATCTGCCTTAGATATTCTTCATTGTCAGCATCCTCAAGAGTGAAAAAATAATCCATATGATTTGGATTATTTATAAGTTTTATTCCAGCTCTAATACGTTCAACTTGTGTTAAGAATTTCAGTTTCCTAAGTTCTTCATCTAATTTCCGCCTATTCTCATATTCCTTCTGATTCAGCTCTGTAATAGATTTTGCAACTTTAGACATTTGCTCATCAGATTTCTCCAAACCTTCAGTAAGCTTTTCAATGATACGTTCCAAACATGAAACTAAACTATCAACACTCCTCTTCCTTTTGCGATGTGTTTTCATTGAACTTCTTTCACCTTGAGAATTACCCCTGATTGGTTGATTTCTTTTAGGCTCAATATCCTCCTCCTCATTAGAATCTTTATTCTCATCCAAGTTCATCTGCCGGTGCTTCAGCATTTTTTTCCTGTAACTCGATCTTGTCCCTAAATAATAGCAAGTTTATCATAGTAGGGAAATGAATTATTCCTCATAAATAAATTATCTGGATGACTCTACAACAATCACAGTATCAATTATTATAAAAATATTAATAAAACATTAATATAAAGATAGTGCAAAAAAAATTATAACATCAATCATTATATAAATCATGTAAAAAATATTTTTAAAAAACTAAGTAATCTAATTTGTACCAACGTTTAGATATGCATTCCACATGTCAATGTCTACAATATCATTTTTTTTAATTATCCCAACCAAAACCACTTGTTTCTCCACTATTTCTTGCATCATAAATAGCATAATATTATTTTTTCAATAATTTACAACGAGATTCAATATGCGGTTTTTCTTTTAAACAATGCCCAGGTAATTTTTGATCTAATATCCTTTCCAGTTCTTTCTGATATCCTTTCCTTAATCCACTGCCATTTTCACCATCAAAATTTTCACTTTCTTTTAGTTCAAGCATGGTCTTCACTAACTTTTCATCCTTAATAGTAGTCCAAACATGATTACTACCTTTACCTCTGCGAGATCCAATTTACACTGCATACCTAACAAAAGTAAATTTATTTTGATATAATCAATGTTAAATGCAATAAAAATTATATGCATTTATTCAAAAAATAATTATATACAAGACAATAAGTTATATCAATATTAATAAACATTAAGAAAACATTAATTAACAACAAGAAAATGGAAAATAATAAAATAAATTTAAATAATGCATGTCTTTAACAAAAATATTAAACTACCTAAAGCTACTAAGAATAAAGACCCTAAAAATATGAAAGCCTATATTTTTATCCAATGTTCCTATTTTGCCCCCATTCATCAAACATTTGATTGGCTAAAGTTTGTCTCCAATTTGTCCATTCCTCAAATGGTTCGACTGAAGTGATCGGCTCTCCGTCTAACTCAACTCCACCTTCATTTTCTCCTTCCTCTTCTGCATCTAAATCAACTTCTACTAGATTAATGGGCATATTCTATGATTGTGAAGAAGACAACAAGCGTTATAATCTTACTTTGCAATTTAATAGGATACCAATTTGAGTTCTTAATGATATGCCAACGAACCTTCAACAACCTAAAACATATTTCAATAAAATTTCAATATGAAGAATGTTTCATATTAAACAATTCTTCGTGGGTATTTGGTTGATATCCTGGAGTCCATTCATTAAAGTGATATATTTGACCTCGAAATGATGCGAGAAATCCTTTGTCATTTATATATTCCACATCTACTAGATAGTGAAATATATTACATTTTAATATTTCACTTTTTATTTTTAACTTACCATCCCTGATTGGTAGTCCATTTCTTCTACTTAATGCATCTCAGAGCACTCTTTCATCTGCAACTGAACCTTCCCACTCAAGGAAGACATAAATAAATTGCATGTCTTGTAAGCATACTTCTAGAACATTTGTAGCTAGGTCACCTTTTCTATTTCGATACCTAGGCTTATCAACTTTGGGCACCCTCACTTCTATATAAGTACTATCTAGAGCTCCTAAACATTTCTACAAATCAAATTCTATGAATACTTATATCATATAATTAAGAAATAAATATATCAATTGATATATTAAATATTAAATATTTACCTTAAATCATTTCCATTTCTCATATGTGGAATTCTGAGGTACAGGGTTAGACACTTTAAGTAATTCTCCTTGAAGTCTAAGAATTGAATTTAATACTTGAATAAAATGCCTACTAACTGCTTCTCCTAAGCGTAAGAAGTCAATTTTTATCGTACAATTTTTCTCGTGATGTCCAATAATGTACAAAAACATTGCTAGTTGTTCATCTATAGTTGTGTTCCAGGTATTTGTTAATTGACCAATAGTTCTAAGCATATTTACTAATCTTTAAATGTGAATCTATCCATACACAACTCTGAATGACACGTTGAATCATTAGCATATATCAACCTATGAAAGTATCGGGATTGATCGTATTCATCAACAGAGTATGGAACTTTCAAACAATATTTTCCATAATGTAATACTACGAATGAAAGGATATGTAATATGAATCTTAACATGTCCAATCGATTCTTTTGCATATCCATTAATAAATAAAATAATTGCTTCTTTCAACCAAATCCATTCTAGTCATTCTTTATCATCTATCAATTAATCAACAAAATTTAAAATAAAAAATAAACTTTATTAAATGGAATAAGAAGATACTACAAATACACGGGAAGATCAAAATTTAATTACCTTTTATTAATTGCATTTTCTTTGTTTCCACAAACTTTTTTCTTTTGATGTGATCTTTTTTGAGCCATTTGTCATCGGAAACTTATGTCTATTACAAGTATGTTGAGCTTTTCGTGTTTCAGTTTTTATTTATTCAAGTTCAATTTTGTTAGAGCTTATGACCGAGAGGTTGTGCGGTGCTAGAAGATGACGAACACTTAAGAATGATAATGGATCGAACAACTCAAACTAAGACCAAAATAAATTCAATTTATTAGGTTAATGTTATTTAGGTCAAAACTGGTGAATTCTCTACACCCAAGTTTTATTTGAAATTTGATCGATTCGAATTTGATTTGTTACCTTTATTGTATCAAGTTGGCTCGAATTAAATTAAACAGTTTTGTTAATCCTACAAACTCACGACAGAGGAGTATCTCAAACTTGTCTATAATGCGATGTTATTTTTATTTACTAAAAAAGATATCATATATTGATTGTATTACGTGATTCATTCGCATTCCTTTGAGAGTATGAATTGAAATGACAATTACTCAAATTATGAATCCCAAATATATTTTATAATTTATATATTGAGCATTATTGTAAATAGAGGTATGAGTTTACTTGATAATACAATTCCATGTCTGATCAATCTAAAACAAAGCTGGTTCTGTAAAATGTTAAAGAATCTTTGAGTCTGTAGGCTGTTGTATACAATTCAAGGTACATCAAGAAATGTCAATGGTGCTTTTAGGAATACAAACTTCATGCAGAAGATTGTGGATAAATTGCCTAAGGTGTATGCCTATCGATAGTTAAAGAAATTGATATTTTGTAAATAATAGGCATTCATGTAATTGCATTTGTTTGATTAGGTTCCATTCTTATTAAGGACCCTCTTTCTATGTAAGTTCCTTTCCTTGTTATGATTCAAGGCTTTCTTTGACATGCATAGAGACTTTCCAGTAAACACAATTAGTATAAAATAATATGTGCATTGTAACTGTTCATATACTATTTGAGTGTAGACAATAGCGATTGCCAACACACATCTAATTCTATGACCATGATATAATAGAAGAATAGATGCTGCCTTACACATATGAGATAATCATCTCAACTTGATACAACCGGGGAAGAATGAATCAGTTGTAGTGGCTTAATGTTCATGATTT
>JANSVA010000217.1:3587355-3599646 GCA_025504915.1 Erythroxylum reticulatum
TGTTTAGTTGCTTATTTTTCGTTTCTCCGTTTGGTTGTAAGGCTTATATAATAAGCCATTCCCTTTTCTATTTGATATATGAATTATTCAAACTACAATTTGAGTGTTCATTTCTATTAGTTGCCACCCTAAACAGAAAGCAAGTAAGCGGCGACCACCTTCATTTATGCTCTCAAACACACAAATACTCAATTAGACACAAATAATCAATCACTATATTATACAAATGCAGAGAGATATTATACAAATATACTTTGTAGATTATAGAAGAAGAGACGAGGGTCTTTGTTGTTTGCTCCTAGGGTTTTGCAGCACTAAGTGTAAGCGGCAAATGAGAGTCAAGTACCATACCCATTTGGAGTGTTTGGCTGTTTGGAACATGTAATCCACGTCCGCGGACAAATCTGTACGTGTTATGTATATCCTCTTTAAAATATTAGGTTTAAAAAGCTAAAATGTTTAAATAATATTAAATTATTATAAAATTAATATGCCGATATGCAAGTTTTTAAAATTTTTTATTATGCTGATATACATATTGTTTTTAATATAATAAATAAAAAGTAAAAAGTAAAAATTAAAAATTAAAAAGTAAAAATATTTTATTAAAATAAAAAATATTAATTTCTATTAAATAAATTAGTATTAAATTTAATAATTCAAATAAATTTTAAATATTGTTTGAATGCAAAGATATTTTCTTTAATAAAAAACAATTGAAATTAAATTTTATAGTGAAAGTTTAGAAAGTTTTGTTAGATCTTATGCAAATAGAGAACTTTTGATTAAAAAAATGCGGTATGATAAATTTTCATATTTTTAGTTTATCTTTTACTTATTAATATTTTTTTACATTTATAATTGTTGATGTAAAATACTGGTGGAGATTATTTGGTGAAAGTGTGTTAATATTGAAAAAACTTGTCATTAGATTACTTAATTAAACAATTTTCTACATCAATTTGTGAATATAATTGGAGCGAATATTCACACAAAAAAAAGAAATTACTTAGAATGTCGAAATCTTAACAATTTTGTTTACGTTACTTATAATCTGAGAGTGAAGAACATAAAATTTATTAACTTATTTTTATTTTTTCACTAATTTTATTTTTTATTAATGATTTTATAATTTTTTATTATGTATTCAAGGTGTTTAGTAAAAGTAGAACGTATAATTAAATTGATATTAATTGTAAATCAAAGAAGAAAAACCTTCTTTTAATCGAAGAAAAACAACTTTCTTTTCATCTTGATTATAATAAATTTAAAAAGGTAATTAATTAAAAAATATATTTATCATGACGAATGAGTTAAGAATAATTAATAATTGTCAGTTAATATCTTATTTTGAATATATTTAACATTAGAATTATAATTTGTCATAAGATAATATTATACATTAATAATTCATAATTTATTTAAATAAAAAAGATATTAATGCAAATATTTAGAAGAAAGCATGAGTTATGAGTCTTTATCGTTAAAAAATTTAAAATTTTTGAATTATTATTATAAGTTTTATATTAAAATTAAAATTTATTTGAATTTTTAAATTTGTTACTAATTTATTATATATTTAAAAAATGATATATTTTTATTTTATAAAATATTTTTTATTTTTATAAAGAAATAATTTCTAAGGCTTCCTATTACTGAATTTTAAAAAACTTGCATATTTGCGTATTAATTTTATAATAATTTAATATTATTTATACTTTTTTAACTTTTTACACCTAATATTTTAAACAGGATATACATAACACGTACAGATTTGTCCGCGGACGTGGATTACATGATCCAGATAGCCAAACACACCAAAAGGGTCTGGTAAGCACAATAAAAACCCTAGCTATATGCTTGACTCTCATTTGCCGCTTTCACTTAGTGCTGCAAAACCCTAGGAGCAAACAACAAAGACCTCGTCTCTTCTTCTATAATCTGCTAAGTATATTCTGTTTCTCAATATCTCTCTGTATTTGTATAATATAGTGATTGATTGTTTGTGTCTGATTGTGCATTTGTGTGTTTGAGAGCAGAAATGAAGGTGGTCGCCGCATATTTGCTTGCTGTTTTGGGTGGCAACGGCTCCCCTACGGCTGACGACGTGAAGCGCATTCTCGGATCTGGTATTTCTTTTCTTGCTCCATATTTTCAGCTTTTGATATTTCGTTTTGTTCTCTTGATTGTGCATTGTGTAGTCACCTGTTGCGGTGTTAATTGAGAATCTAATGGCTGTTAAGATAATGCATTTGTATTCTATGCATGTGATGGACTATTATTCTGATTCATTTTTTTTTTCCTACTTGTTTGTGGCTTTGAATCTCGTGTCTGTTACTTGGGTCCATTGTTCCCCTGTGTATTGTGTGGATTACTTTGTTGATGGAGTGTATAAATCATTGGTTCGTTAAAATCTGGCATTATTTGCAGGTAATTCATTGAAGTTTTTGTTTTTGTGGAAGCTAATGTACCCAAAAACTCGGTTGTAAAAATTGAATCTTTTCCATTTTGAATGCAGTTGGAGCTGAGGCAGAGGATGATAGGATTGAGTTGCTGTTGTCTGAAGTTGCTGGACACGATATAACAGAGCTGATTGCAAGTGGTAGGGAGAAATTAGCCTCAGTGCCAGCTGGTGGTGGTGTTGCTGTTGCCACAGCTCCTACTGCCGGTGGGGGTGGTGACGCAGCACCAGCAGCAGAGGCTAAGAAGGAGGAAAAGGTGGAAGAGAAGGAAGAGTCCGATGATGTATGTCTGAACTTTGTTTGCCTGCGTGCCTAAGGCACAGAATCTGATATATGTTTATTATCATCTGCTAACTTCTGCATTGTCCTTTGATTTGCTGCAGGACATGGGATTTAGTCTCTTCGACTAAGAATGACAACCGGTTGCTGGATGATTTGTATCAAGTTTCTTCTTATCTTTTTATTAGTGAATTCGTTTTGATATCATAAGTTTCAATTTGTAGTTGGACATCTGCCTTAATTTTGTTTTCAAACAATTTACAGGGTTGTTAGTTTTGAGAATTTCAAAGATTGGATCTTATTGCACATTGCTTTATGTATGGCTAACTATGAATTGCACAAATAATTAAACTGTGGGATAAGATTTTTGCAAGGTTTATGGAACAAATTTACATAAGCATTGGATTAGATTGTAGAGGTGCAATGTATACCCTGAGGGTAGAAACTACAGTTATGCATTTCACAATCTCAAGTAGACTGTTGACATTTTTCAATCTGAACTTCACCCTGCACTCATCAGAAAAAAGAAGAATCATTCAAGCATTAGTAAAGATAAGGGACTGAGTTCTCTAAAGCAAAGCTCAATGTGAAGGTACAATTTTAAACTAAGAGCACCCAAACTTGATTCAAGTCCCCAACAGAGAATGAAAAATAGCAAATTTTACAGTAGCAAAAGTTGCACCACTGAACAAAACATTCCTCACTCAAGTCACCAATATGAATGCAAAGCCAAATTTTAATGTCAAACCATTTTGGATGCAAGGACTTGAAGTTTCACAAGAGAAGACAAATGAGATCACATTTTATACAAGATTACAGATCATAAACCACCAAGTTGACGAAAGATATAACAGTAGCTTCTTAACTAAACTGGATTCCGATAACACAAGATCTCAAGATACATGACACACTGGGAATAGGCCCACAATCTTCTCTTAAGAATATCTAGTTGAAAACAAAGTTTAGAATGAGGCATCCCCAAATATTTATACAAAGCAGAAACCATACTCTCCATCAGGGAACTTTATCAGGCTTCCAATGTCCAATGGTTCCCTTTTCATCGGCAGATATCACAATATCGAAGATAGGGTTAAACTTCATAACTTTAACTGGTACCAAGTGTGCCTAGAGGATAGAAATTTAAGAAGTAGAACTGTGTAAGCATCTTCCTCATGTCAAGAAGTAAAATCCTGTCCTCTCGAAACCTACAATTGACATCCTCAATACCTCTCCTGAGATCACCTTGTTTGTAGACTGATTCTGCACTACCAGGAACAAATGGCTGGCAAATCATGCCCATCGTATCATATTGACCACATCATATATCTTCATAGAGCTGTCATTTGAAATCAAGCAGAAAAGCAGGGCCATTGACACTAACCTGCTGGTTGAACAAATTCACAGTTTATGACTGTTCTATCTTAAGAATATGAGAAATGGAAATTAGAAAACATAAAAGGTCACAGAGCTGGTGACGATATGATGCCCAAACCGCTAGACCTTATAACGAACCAAGGTGAGATCTAAAATGCTTTGCAAGCTCAACGCCAGTAGATTTGTTCTTCCAAAATTTCAAATGGCTTGATTCATATTAGTAAGATGAAAACATTGCATTCTAATAAGCTTGACAAGCAGCAAACAAGAAACAATTGTATTGTGAATGCAAAACAAAATGAAGAGCAACAGTGGTGGTAGAGCACGTATAGCTGATAATAGGCGACAGAACACCGTCAAGACTTCCAATTACGAAAAACAATCAGCTGCTGATACAGAACCATTATTGACCGCATCTAATTTCTTTCATACCTGTATAAAGCAATGTCAGAAATACGATATCAATGCCACAGCTTGCGACTCCATTAGCAACTATTCCCACCTGAACGAGATAAAAGAACGCTGAAGAATGAAACACAATAATTCTGATTTGCCAAACTCAAAACAAATGAATAACACAGACAACGGACAGTTAACTTCATAAAACCAATCTAGAATAGAGACAGCAAACAGAGCTACCTAAAACCAAAGAAAGAAATGAAAAAAGAGGAGAACAGGTTGGCAGAGGGAAGGGCGTCGAAGTAGGCATCCTCGAACCAGAGATGAGGCTTAGGGCGAGCATTTGATGCCGGACCTGGCCCAACCGTCGGCCGTTCCTCCGTCGTGTTAGCATCGCCGAACAAAGTGTTTTAACTCAAACGACACGTCGGTCGGTTGGGGAAAGGAGAGAATAAAAAATTTCGAAAAGCAAGGAGGGAAGGATTTAATTGGAATTAAAAATTTAAAATAAAATAAGATAAATTAAAAATTATTTAAATTTGTAGGACTTTAAATTATTAGGTGTATTACTAGTCGATGGGTTAAAAAATCCAAGGACTAAGAACAAGAATGAATTACTATTATAGTACAGTGAAGGATATAGCATTTGGTAGTTTGTTTGAAAGGAGAATGATAATGATGACAACAAAGAAAGCAAGGAGTTTGAAAAGAGTTTTTGTTCTGATTCTCTGTTGTTTTTCCGCCATTACAGAGAAAGGAACAGTGTGAGTGTGTGTGTATTCACGTATTGTATGTATTTGGCAGAAATGAGAGAGGGAACAAATTTGAGAGTGATAGTTCTCGTGAGTCAGTCTCATTTCCTCATTCACTCTCCTCTCGTGCCCTAACTCACTTTCTACCTATGTCTCTCTTCTCTTTTTCTCTCAACAATCTTCACCTTCTCTGTTTCCCTCTCCTTTGATGCGTCAATCAGCTCTTATGATCTCTTCTTCAGGTACCGCTGTCCTCTTTTTTTTTTTTTTTTTGATGTTTTTGAAAAACAAAAAGCAAAAACAATCTGTCTACTGTGCCTTTTTTTTTTTTTGGCTTTCTGAATTGAGCTTCTGCTGTTATAGTTCACATTTTTTGTTGTTTTAATTCTAATTCGATTCCGAAAGATTGCTATTCTTCAGCCTCTTATTTTTTTTTTCTCGGGAAAATATTGTTCTTTTTGGTACTTTATGTTTTTTCTTTTGAAGAAAACAAACTTGTTTATCTGTTAGAATTGAACTGATTGGTGACGTTCATGATGTTTTTATGAGGACATTTTGATTTTACTCATGTCCTTTTTTTGGTTTGCTTTCTCTATTCGCAAATTTTTGCCAAGTATTTAAGTTGATTACAATAACAGGAAAATAGATACACTAACACACTCGCTTGTTGGTGAATTAGTTAAAGTTTGTGTGATTTCCATTAATCAAATTGCAGCTGTACTCATTTTGATTTCTTTGTATTTACCTATGGTTGGTTATCATGCCAGGATTTGGATGCTTCGTTCGGAGGTTATTGTAGGTGTAAGAGCAGGAGTTAACCATGGCATCGAAATGATGGAAGAGGCGTTCAAAGGATTTCTCATGCTTTTTCTGATTTCTGTTGGGACATATTTTCGATGTGCTTCTTTGGAGATGGGTTAATATAACTTGCTAGATTGATATCAGTATTTTGTAGTGTGTAGAGTAAATTCAGTGGAGATGGATGCACTGCCTGTCACATCTGAAATTGTGGAATCAGCAGAATATATGGAATATGAACAGAATATGGGCTTGAAAACAGGAAAACATTCAGTCCTGACAGTGGATAATAAGTATTCAATAGAGGATGACATTAATCGTCTTTTTGAAGCAATTGACATTAGAACTTCTACTAAGGGTCTTGGTCTGCCTCATGAAGGTGGTAGAGACAGTTTGAGAAAGAAAGCTATGAAGAGACCAATGAGATTTGGTTCGCCTCAAACTTCAGGAATTGGAATTGCAGAACCTGTGAGTTTGAAGCAGGCGTTGAGGGGATTGTGCATTTCTCAGGCATCGGAGATGGCTGCTATGAAACGATTGTCCAGACCAGCTTGTTCATCAAGGTCCTCAGAAGCAGGAACTATCAAAAGGTTGTATAGTTCAGTGGTTGTTGATGCTAACGCTTCAGGCCTTCATCTGAATGAAGGAAATGGAAATTTAGTTGAAATCTCCCTGGTTCCAGAAAAAATCACATCAAGTACTTCTGAGAAGATAATCGAGTCCTCTCAAAGTGCCGAGGAAAGTGCACTTCCTGTTCCTTTGACTACAGGTTTAGATAATGAAACTCTGAAAACAGGAAATGGTGATCTTGAATATGCTGGTTGCTCATCTGCCATGCAGGCACCTGAGAAACTAAAAGAAGTTGATGGGCATTCAGCCTCACTTGAAGTTTCTGCTAAAACAGCCATTCCAGAGGGACAGAAAAGCCACTCACATGGCCCACCTTTACCTTCTAGTTCCAGCCCTTGTAGCATTGCAAGCAATTCTACTTGCAGTAGTCCACGCTTTATGCCAATCTTCAGGAGCAAGAACTTTATTAGGAAGAAAGTAAAGAAGGATTCATCTTCTTCCTCAAGCAGTTTGAATGCATGTAATGTAAAAACCTACGGAAGTCTGGATACTAGTACTAGCATTTCAGACAGCAGGATATGTGACTATCCTTTAAGAGAAGAAAGTATGAAAGCTTCTCCGCCTTCCAACTGTATTGATATCATTTCAAACATTACAGATACAGGTTCAAACAATATTGATTCCATTTCGAATTGCAATAAGATGAAATCTGTGTTGAGTAAAGTTGATGAGAAATCAAGATCAAGAGAGAAGGGGGAGTTCTCCCAAAGCTCAAAAAGTAGCATGGGGGACTATAGTAGTAGCATAAGTACTAGTGAAGATAGCAATTTGAGTGGATCTAGTCGTAGTGGCAATAGGCCTCACATGTCACGGGACTTGAGGTGGGAAGCCATTCGGCAAAGTCAGAAGCAGTATGGGGATCTTAGTTTGAAGCACTTTAAGCTGATTAAGAAGCTAGGCTGTGGGGATATTGGGTCTATTTATCTTGCCGAGCTAACAGGTACAAATTGCCTATTTGCTCTGAAAGTCATGGATAATGAGTTTTTGGCAAGCAGGAAGAAGTTATCCAGGGCCCAAACTGAGAAAGAGATTATGCAAATGCTGGATCATCCTTTTCTTCCTACATTATATACCCATTTTGTTTCCGAAAAATTCTCATGCTTGGTTATGGAGTATTGTCCAGGTGGAGATCTGCATGTGTCAAGGCAGAAGCAACCTGGCAGGTGTTTCTCTGAACAAGCAGTAAGGTATTAATCTCTGTTGACTATATACATCTTCTTAGGTTGAGCTTTATGACACGTGTGATGCTACTTATGATCTGATTCTTTCCTCTCATGTTTCTGTAACATGTTATTTCTCTCTCGCACTCCCCTCTCTCTTCTCCTCACCCAACACCTACCTATTAACCATGACAGTTATTTTGACTGGTGTGTCCTATTGAGATCCTTGAAGCATTTACAGTTTACTACGTTTGGGTCAGGGAATCTCATTATTTACTGGGTGCATTAAATTTTTCTTGCTGCATAGCCTGCCCTCAAAACAGTTTATTAATACTAATTATGCAACGAATGTTATGCTTTGTTATGTAAGATGCCCCCAAAGCAAGTTTATTAACATTAATTTATGAAATGAATGTCATGCTTGTTACGTAGAGTGTAATATATATAATTGAGAGTGGTGGTCATAGGAGTGTTATGTTGGAACTTGGCATGGTTGAAATATTGTTAGAATGAAGAAGTGAAGACACTTGAGTGGTTACTAGATGACCTACAGGATAGCAACCTTCAAACTCTATCATCAGGGCAATATTCTCTACGATGCCATTAAGCTGTTAAGTTTAAATAGCTTGAATCGTCTCAATCACTAAGGGAGCTCATTTAAAGGTAGGCATTTCATGTTCTCTGCTGCTCATTCTGGAGAGGGAGAGAGGGTGGGGGATATTTGGAATTGGAGAATCGATTGAGGGGAATAGGAGAAAAACTAATCATAGAAAGCTGTTGTCAATGGTAGGTCCATAAAAATGCTCTAGTAGAGTTTGGGCTAATGTGAAACCATAATTTCTGCAGGTTTTATGTTGCAGAAGTGCTTCTTGCATTGGAGTATTTGCACATGCTTGGAGTCATTTATCGAGATTTAAAGCCAGAAAATATTCTTATCCGGGAAGATGGGCACATAATGCTCTCAGATTTTGACTTGTCACTGAGATGTACTGCTAATCCCATTCTGTTGCAATCATCATCACCTGATACAGAGCCCACAAAAAAGACGTCGAGTCCCTGCTCTGAGTCCAGCTGCATTCATCCTTTCTGCCTCCATCCAGCCTGGCAGGTTTCCTGTTTCACCCCAAGACTTCTATCAGTAGCTGCCAAATCTCGAAAGCTGAAAGGAGACCTGGCTTCACAGGTCAACCCACTACCCCAACTAGTAGTGGAACCTACTAGTGCTAGATCAAACTCCTTTGTCGGCACTCATGAATATTTGGCTCCAGAGATCATCAAAGGTGAGGGTCACGGCAGTGCAGTTGATTGGTGGACGTTTGGAATCTTCTTGTTTGAGCTGTTATATGGTAGAACACCATTCAAGGGGTCAGGAAATGAGGAAACGTTGTCAAATGTGGTGTCAAGAAGTCTGAAGTTTCCCAGTAATCCTATAGTCAGTTTTCACGCACGAGACTTGATTAGAGGTTTGTTGATAAAAGAACCTGAAAACCGATTAGGATCAAGTAAAGGGGCTGCCGAGATCAAGCAGCATCCTTTCTTTGAAGGTCTTAATTGGGCTCTAATACGGTGTTCGATACCTCCAGAGCTGCCGAAGTGTTGTGATGTTGGTATTGGTGTATCGTCCACATTTTCTCAGAACAATACCAAGAGTAAAAGTACAGAAGAGGATACAGAGTTTGAGATGTTTTAGTCAGCATTCACATTATGTGCAAACGGATGTTTGGTTTTCCACTTCAAAATGAGAAATTTTCTTCCTTATTTTTTAACCTTATATGTTTCGTGTAAATTATAGTGTAAATGTATTCCAAGAATTGGCGGCAATCTAATGAGATCTAATATATATGTATACATTGACAATCTTAGAGTTCAAACGTGAAATTACCATTGGTGTGGTGCATTCACTTTCTACCAATTCAAGCACCGTCCTTTGTATCAACCCAAGCAAACATAGAACCCGTCATAACCTTATTTCATCATTATATGTGTATTGCCTCCATTTTCTGTCAAAAGCCAGATCAACAGTTTAATCGAAGACAGACAGTTTTTCGTTATAATCTGCTGACATTTAAATTTTAGTACTGATACTGTAGGATCCATCTAATACAAGACGGACCCTCCAAAAATAGGCGTATGCCGCTTTTGGTGGCGCGCACACGGTATTCTTTAGTAAAAGGCGAAAGAATAGTTCGCTCTGTGCTCACCACACGGCTCCGTGAATTATGAAGGTGGCGTAATTTTGCTTATAAAAGAGTCTATCCCTTTAGGTGTGTTTCTTGTTTCCGATGTGGTTGTGGAACCCTTTTATCATTTCTTTTTCAACTAGGATTAGGCTGCTACCCTCTCTCTCCTCTAATGGGCTTAGCCCAACTTTCTTTTCTTCTTTCGGTTTCGGCCTTGTCCACAGATAATGACTACTTAACATAATAATTATTGTTTCTAAATAATATTTTAGAAATTTCTATTAGAATCTTTTTCAAATTTTTTACTGTGAATTTTTATTGTTAATAATTTTTTTGATAGTACAAAAATAGAAGCTAAAATAGATTTTATTCTTATAAATAATTTTTATTTTAAGAAAATAACATTTATAGTCTTTTTAAAATTAAAAAAACATATAAATTTTTTATCGATAGCTCAATTTATAAAACTTGATATAACATATTTGAACAAAATATATTTTAATTTAATCCTCCAATTTTTTTAAATTTTCAAATTTTTCGTAAACTGTATCAAATAAAATATGTATCACTTCTATGTATTGTAGTCCGTAATAATTGTATGTTTTAGACGTATGTTTCATATGCCTTGGAGTTTTAGTGTCTGTCTGGATGGGTTTATATCAGGAGATTTTTTGTCAATAAAGTTTTTCTAAAAAGAGCTATTTTAAGAAGTCAGTTGATTGTTTGACTGTTATTTAAAAAAAACTTTTTTGAAAGAACTTCATACAATAGATTGATTGACAACATAAAACTAAAAAGTAATTTTAAATTTAAATATATTTTATTTTGTATAAAAATTATTTATGTATATAAATATTATTTAAAATATATTAAATAATATGCAAAGCACAATATATTAATTATTATATAATTTTAAACCATTTAAAACATAAATAAAAATATATTTAACCAAGTCTTTTATATGGATTATAATATAAGTAAAACTAATATAAAAATAAATATTAAAACATATAAAAAGTCAAATAATATTATACAAATTTTAAAATAAACGTAAAGGTGTGCTTGTGGATATCGTGGGAATTATGTGTAAAACAAAAAAGTAAAAGGAATTAAAAAAATAGGCTCATTAATTAATCTGAAAATTTTATTTTAAAAAGTGCTTTTTTGAAAAGCTCTAAATTTGAGCTTCTAAAAAAACTGTATTTTAGCTTTCAAAAAAGCTATTTCTATGAAAAAAATATTTTTAGATTTTACAGCCAAACACTTACAGCTTGTTTGGTATGAAGGAATAAGAATTCTATTCCTAACGTATTCTTTGGTAATTATTAATCCAACGTTTGGTTTAAAATAAACACATAATACGCATTCTATATCAATTTATATTCTTCGATTTTATAGAATAGGTAAAACCATCTAATACCTATTTTTATTTAATCGACGAATCTGTAATATTCTTCTACGTTTAAAGCTGGTTACCTTCCTACAAACCTATCCTTGCCTCCTTCCGACACTTGTTTTTCTTCTTCAACATCTGAAACATCTTCGAGCCTCTCTCTAAAAATTCTTCCTCTTCTTGATGTTCCAGCGTTCTACCACCAAATTCTAGGTAAGTTATTTATATTGTTTCGATTGGGTAGGGTTTCGATTGAGTGGGTTTGATATAAGTATTTCATCTGGGTATTTTGAGATACCAATTTCTTGTCTGAGTATTTCATCCGAGTTTCATCTGGGTACTTCCAATAGATTTGGATTAAAGCATCGTGTATTTATCAGAAGCCTCTATACCTATTTCTGTGTCCCACTTACATTCACTTTTTACCTATTTTATCACCGTAAACGTCCCTAGTCCCCCACAACTTGACTGATAACCAAGTCCCTCCTTTTCTTTAAACAATACGTTATTATCTCACGAACAAGAGCCCCCACTCATTTCAAAACCCACCATCCCTCGAAATATCAGCAACTTTGTTTTTCTTCTTTATCCTCCCTCTACTATTTCTGCAACCATAAACCACTAATAAAGCTACATGTACACTTGTGGCTTCTCTTAGTTCAGCTCTACAATTCCAAATCATTGTTTGCTTAATTTGTTTACAATCTATACTCTGTTTTTCTACGATACAATTCCAAAGATCAATAATTTTGCCTCTCAAAACCTAGATCTATTTTTTGGACCTCATTTTCTACTGGGTTGATGCGTTTAACAAATCTCATTTTCGAGATCGAATGTACAATAATTAATAATTAATGATTAATA
>JANSVA010000217.1:3599746-3624788 GCA_025504915.1 Erythroxylum reticulatum
ATAATAATAATAAGGGCATTTTAGTCTTTTTGTTACTTATTCCTTTCTTATTCCAAGTTTATATTTTCAAACCAAACGCTTAAATATGAATTCTTTATCTATTCCATTCCTTGAATCAAACAAAGCAATACTAGTCCTTTTGTATTCCTTATCTTTTTTGTTCTATGGAATAACTATTATAATCCCTGCTTATTCTATTCCGTGAACTAAACAGGCCGTTAGTTTTCCTAAAAACAGCTTTTGGGTTGGAAAAAAATGCCTATTCACTCTCCAAAAGCTAAATTAAACAAGCACTTAATTTACTTTTACTATAGCTATTTATTTATAGATGACAATGAACTAATCAATAAACTCAAATTCGGATGTTTTCAATAGATTGACCTATAAACTCAAGCTCAATTTTAGACCGACTGCCCAAGACTTAATTATTTTAAGTTTCGCTTAAAAAAGTTGAGACTTCAAGTAAACCTTAACTTGAGCAAGAACAACTCACAACAACTCAGGCCGAACTCAATTAAAAAAAAAGTTATTTTATACTTATAATTTTAAAAAATTTATGAGACTAGCCATGGCCACCCCTAGCTTTGTTGTTGTTTAGTCAACAGTCTTAGAAAAGTAAAGTCTACCTATTCGTCTAATTAGTTGAAAGTTGAAACTCTAAAGAGCTGCCTAATTTGGGATCAATAAATCACAACTATTCAGTTATAGCATTTTGTCCATCTCCCAGAAACTCACGAGTTTCAACAAGTTCCAGTTAAGCTCAAAAAACATACCAGAATCTTGCAGGAACTCTGTTTCAAAAGTTTATTGGCCATGAAAAACATTAACAGCAACAGTTAGACCAAAACAAATACATCTATGATGAGCTTGTTTCATATCTAAGCACCAGCTGCAACTTTGAACAAATACTTAACTACGTTTCTGTTGCAGCGGCTCTATGGTACAATGTACAAGTCGTTGGGGACTGAGGCCTTCATACGATGAATGGCTGGTTGAATCCTTTTCTACCACGTTTCCTTCTTGGGTTGGCACTTATAGCACATGAAAATGCATTGACAAGCTCCAGATCCTCTTCATTCGTAAGGATTCTAGCTGCATCTGGGTTGGAAAGAAGAAGCTTTGATACAAGATAACCTGCAATTGACCATGATTGAAACAATCGTGCTTGTTTCCCAATCAATCTTCCACGATTAGTATCATAATACTCCGGCCACTTATCCCTAGATATGCGCCTCTCGGCAAGCTTTATAGCTCTTTCTGCAATCTCTGGTCTGTTCATCTTTATGCATGCCACAGTAAGCTGAAAATTGTTATATGCATATGTTAATTCCATAACACATGTTTCAGTCATTCTCACTGTATACGTAAGTCTGTGTCTACCCTTATTCTTATGAGAAGATCACCAGTTACACCGACCACTCAGTTCTTCAAAGCATGAAATAACTTGTTTAAAGGTAAAAGAAAATTAAAAAAGAACAGAGATCCATAATTTGCATGATGACATAAATAGTGTCACGTTGAGTGAGACTTTAAGAGCTACTAAAAGAAAACTGTATTAGCTGCATTCATCTTACGTTCAGACATACAATTGTAATAGGTAAAACATTATTTATTGTATAATGCAGAAAATGAGAAGTTGATTATAAGACAGGAAAATCGAGTTAAAAATAGCTCATAGAAGTTAAATTGGAGATTTGAAACATCAAATCCAGAAAAATCGGTGGAAATTTAGAGAACTAACCTGCCAAAGCAAAGTTGGCCAAGAACCTCCATTGTGGTAAGACCAAGGACTGAAATGGAAAAACAAAAAGGAGTAATGCATAAACCACATGTCGGGAAAATTTAGAAGAACACACTACAAGGTAAACCAATTACGTGTTCTTGGGATCACTGCCTGTGATAATTCGCCATTCCTGGCCTTCAAGAGCAGGATAGCATATTTTCAATGGCATTTCTGCCACCAAATCTGTCCATTTTGCTTCAATCAAATCCAATATTGCATGTGACTGCTCCACAGTTGCAAGACTGCTGACTATTGACCACAAGTTTCCAAGAGAAAAGAAACGGAAGTCCATGTGAGCTGGCTGCAGGTTCCCAATTAAATAGCCGCCTCTGCTGGGCATGAATTCCACTAGCCAGGAAGGAATTTGATCTGGGTATATATTGAACTTATTCACTGCATCATAAGAATATTCCTCTGTGTTGTAACGATATATCTCATTGAGTTTTTTCATATCAATCCAGTAATATTCCCTAATGTGGAAAGATAGGGCAACAAGACGATTCCTAAGAGCTCTGATTAGGTCAGCTGATCCATCATCAGGTGCAAGCATTTCACGTGCACAAAGTAATGCAGAATAAAACAGTGCCTGCCATGAACACATAACATGATACGCAAAATTAAAGAACGTATCTTGTTGTTTAATAAGAAGAATGGCTGCAATTCTAAACCTCCAACTGATCATAAAACACAGTCATTTACTCATCCTAATAGAAACCAAATTTACAGGTATAATGTCAGCCAGAGAATCAGCTATCACTATTAGGCCTCAATTTTAGGGTGCAATACATTGGGTTTGCGCTTTACAGTTTTCAATTTTTCAAATTGTTTGATCTCTGAAAGGTCAGTGAATGACATAGGATTGACGAATACTCTTAATTAACTAATAAAAGATTAGAATCCTAGCAAAAGGTAGAGCTTTGACATCCATGAACAAGTGCCCCCTATCAAACCCTGCTTATGAACTAACCTGTAATAATGCTGTTTGCAAAAGCAAAGATTGTAATCATGGTTGCAGCAAATATATGGTTCAAATGTCATCAAGACACTGTCAACATAAAACTATAGCATGAAAATACAATAAATGTTTCGAAAAGCATAAACCTCAGTCACTTTCCAAACAACAACAAATGTGGTGGCTATACTTTTGTTATTATGGGAACTGGTTATGGCTATACTTAGTAAATAATACATCCTTTCCCCTGAAAAAGAACATGACAAACAGAAGTAGTCATATTCATCTTTGGCTCATAGAAGTTTCCTAAAGTCATAGATTAAAATAGTTCCCCTGAGGAAATGTAGAAGTTTCCTAAAGTCATACATTAAAATAGTTGTCCTAAGGAAATATAGAATTAAGTGATGAATGAAACAAGAAGTCTAAAGGTCAAAGAGACCATCAACCTGGATCTCCAATGGATGTCCATGAATTCCCATGCGGCGATCTATCATGCAAGATCCATCAGTCACC
The DNA here is from genome assembly GCA_025504915.1 of Erythroxylum reticulatum. Lineage (NCBI taxonomy): Eukaryota > Viridiplantae > Streptophyta > Magnoliopsida > Malpighiales > Erythroxylaceae > Erythroxylum > Erythroxylum reticulatum. The sequence continues at coordinate 3,602,995 of JANSVA010000217.1, forward strand.
AGTAAAGTAGGAAACATATCAAAGCCATCAGCAAGACAAAGTTTCAAAATCATTTTAATTCCAGTTTGCACATCCACCCTTTCTTGCACAGAAAGATCTCCAGAGCATTTTCCATAAGCTCGTAAAAGGATAATCCACCACAAACCTGAGAAGAAAATCATATTCATAAGCAAATTCTCCAATTTCACACCAAAGTTCTCAAAGACAGAAATACTTCAGATCATTTGTTTACCAGAATCCACTGGTGCTACACGGCCAATTGCTGCTTCACCAAAATCAGGATCTAATATATCCTCAGTAGCAGAATCCTCACCATCAAGGGGAACAGTTCGCACCTTAAAACTGGCAGGCATCAATCCCTGGCCAGGACTGTGACAATCCATAGTTTTCTCCCAACTCTGTCAATACAGGCATCACCATACTCAGGAACTGATCCTAAAGCAACTACGACAAATAAATATATTATATTGTAATGACATTTTGACAGACCTAACTGGAGCATAAACCCAAAGAACAGTAATTGATCCACATATATGCTGTTGTAGTCAACAATTAAGCCACATTCCAACATAAATGATTTAAATTTAAATGAATGTAACTTTTTGTTTCAGATTATCTATATTCGACTTATCATGGAATGGATGTTCCTTCCTCTTTGACTTGTTTATCACAGTTTAATCAAGCATGATTTTGCAGCTCTCTCCTTTACCAAAGTCTATGCAAGCATGAAATTGCCGATATGGATTCCGAGTTTTTAAAGAAAACAGGACTTTGCAACAAGAAAATTTTAAAGTTATAAATAACAGCCTCCTGCCCAAACTAATAAAAACTGCAATGTGCTGTATCAAGCAAGAAGAATTTTAGTTAACTAGTAAAAACACAAAAAGGTTGTAAAACAAATTAAGGTGATAGTAATATTACCTGCAACTGAAGTGTGTAGAGGATAAAGTTCCGTACAATGTCATACTCACCCTTTAAAAGAAAAGCAATTCCTGAAGGAATGAAGTCGCGAATGAAGACCTGATCATAGTTTAGAATGCTCGTATCGCTTGGGTCATTAGCAGCAATTGTTCCAATAGGATTACCGCAGTAATAAACAATTGATTCCTTGAGAAGATACCATGCTTCTTCCTCAGGTGATTTAGCCTCCTGCAGACCTTTTGTAATTATTCTAGCTTCTTCTAATCTCCCATGCCGTTCAAAACCATGTTCTTGTTCTCCTGTACGATCCAGTTCCTGCCCTTGTATATGCAGTGCATTCTCCTTGCGATTTATTGGAAATAAATTTGATATTCCCTCCTTTTTGGTAACGCCGCTAATGCTTTCAGCCTGTTGGCATTTGCATCTCATCAACTCAAACCTTTTCATATGTTCAGCCATTGCACTGGTACTTGCACCTTTAGGTGGAAATAACCTCCCACATTTTCCAATCATTTGGGAGCTATAGTAGGATTTTCTGAGTACAGGGTTTCTATTTGTGCTGTAACATACTTCTGATCCAAAAGGCACCACAGAACTCAAATTGTTGAAAGATTGACTAAAATGATAAATGCAAGGTAAACTGCCTGAAAGAACTTGTAAAACAGTTTCTACAGAAGCCATTTCCACTGCTTTTCAAACTTAATCTGTCTGCAAAGACGACCTCTTCACTTTAACTGAATGACACCTGAAAAGGAAATTCAAATTAAAATCAGGAAAATTCAAACAGAAACAATCATGATAGAAAGTATTAATCATGAAACAAAAGTTTCTATGACCATAAATAAATCGTTTAACGGCTTGAATTTGACTGGATTACTTCCACATACACACTGAAAACAATCACAAAAGCAATTAACCCCTGCGAGCCTCTTGTCCAAAGCGGCCTACCATGTAATCTGAAAGAACTAATCTTTTTCCATTCAACGAAATGGTGGGAAAACGTTGCCAAAGGACCACAGATTGGTGTTTTAAGCACAGAAATCACTAATTCCTGACTCTTCCATTTCAATAAAGACCAAAAGGATCATAGAAAACTCAAATCGAGATAAATATTGTCAAGTTCAAACCAACAACTTGAGAAACTTGAGACTGGGAAGTTTGCCGTTATTTTTCATCTCCTGAGCATTTTCACCAACCAAACAGCAGTTCCAAACTCCAAAGCGAAATCCGCATCTAAATTCTTCAATAAAGTATAAGCAAATCTGATTATGGTCTCGATCGGTCTAAACGAGTGAACACTTCTTTTTAAATTTAAATCATTCCCAGTGATATCAGTGTGAAACACGAGAGAACTAGGATGAGAGATTTCTCACCTCTTCAATCTTCAGTTTTGGATTGTTTTCGTGTTTTCTCGAGAAAATTCGAAGAACTTTGGACAGGCATACGCCCAGGTTTAAGAAAATGATTTTTCTCGGGTACCAACCAGGAATAGCAATACCCGGACCAAGATTTCGAGCCCGAATCCTAAAACTTTTACAAGCTTTGACTTCGAATCTAAATCTGAAAAGCTAAATTAATTTTTAAATCTTTTAATTAAATACAGAGAAAATATATAATAAATAATATTTTAAGTTATGGTTCTATAAATTTAAATAAAAATATATATTTTTAATATAATTTATTAAATTTAAATTATATTATATTTAAATATTTTCGTTATTTCTAATATCAAATAAAAATTTATTGTCATTTTAAGTAAATAAATAGTTAATATAGTAATAAATTAAGTTGAATTTGTTGTTAATATGATTTAATCTTATTTTTTTGAATTATGACTCAAATTTATTTTAAAATTTAGTTAGATTTAGGTAGCGGTTAGTTCGCATGGAAAATAGTGATAGGAATGAAAATGAATATAGGGAGAAATAAGAATTGATATTATCATTATAATTATGATGATTGGTTAAAAAGAATGAATGATTATCATTACTATTAATAATGGTTAGTTTGTAATTAATTAATTATATTATAACTAATTAATTTAATTAATTATAATGTAATTAATTAATTAATTAAAATAATTATAATGGAATTACTTAATAATATTGTAATTAATTATATTTTAATTATTTATTTATATTTTAATTAATTAATTAATTTAAATATTGTAATTAATGAATGAATTATATTTTAATTAATTATATTATAATTAATTAACTATAAATAATATTTTAATTAATTAATTAATTACAATATTAATAATTGATATTTTAATTAATTATATTTTAATTTTAATTTTAATATATTATATCATTTTATTTTATTTTATTTTAATGAATTAATCAATTACAATATTTTAATTAATAAATTAATTATATTTGAAGTAATTATATCGTAATTAATTACATTATAATTATTTATTAATTAATTGCATTATAATTATTTAATTGTATTTAATTAATTTTATTAAAAATATTTTAAAAAAGAGTCACTACTCATAAATAAGTTTCATTCCTCTACTAAATGGAAGGTATGAAGGATTCCCCAAAAGTGAGATATCAAATTATTGCTCCTATAATGATAATCAACATTCAACCACTTAAATTATGTAATTTGAATATAAAATTAAGTTTGTTTAAACTCTTTTATAATCATATTATTTTGTGAAGAAAAACATATCATTTAAATTAAGTCCCTTAAGGGATGGACGAGTTAGTGGAGTAGGGAGTATGAGACCAAAAGTTTACATGTTTGAATCTTTCTACTTATGCTCTTTTAGATCAAGCCTGTCATATAGATTTTGTCTAATGTGGAGTACTGGGTTGATATAATTTACAGGTTATTGCATCAATTCAAAGATTTATTCGGTGCGTATGTAAAAAATAGTGGCTATAGGTTTTTCCGTTAAAAAAAAAAACTGAATTAAGTCTCGATTTAATTTTGAAACTTAAATTCAGCATCTAACCATCCCTAATGAATACGTTTGATAATTATATTATACTATAGAGAGGATGATGTCGTTTCATTTTGGACCGAGTTTCATGTCACAGGTATCGCAAACCGACCCGTAGCACATTGTTTAATTCACAAAGGTCCCGAAACAAACCACCACAACAATCAGATTTTAGTTTTGTACACCATTTCTCCATCACTGCTTGCTTAGCCTATCGTCGTCATTGCGTGTGTTTCAATCCAGGTGAGTTCTTCTACTGTTTTGATGGCTCAAAAGTTTCTCATCTTCAAGTGATTAGCCCGCATTTATGTTTCTCCAACGTTTTTCGATAATTAAATTGCACCGTGTTTCAGATTCATCCAATAGTGATGGAATCGATCCATAGCCTCTGATGAATAACATGATCCCGGTGGTTTCTATAATCTGTCAAACTCTATTCCCATATGTCATTTTGCTTATTCTATTTAGGTTGATCGAAAAGTTTCAAATTTCCTCCGTCTTGTTGGATGGGACTAGATTCTTAGTTCACTGTCATTTCTCTAAAGAATCTGCTTCTGAGCTCTGAGCATTTGTGCATTTCTGTTTTCATTACCGGGCTTATCATTTCTTTAGATTTCGGGTTTCAAATTCTTTTCTGGGTTGGCCCACTTTTCTATAGGTGTCATTGATTGATTTTGTTGATTTCTTAGTGGCGACAATATCTAATTTTTCTACGAGGAAACAAGAACACGTAACCAGAAATTGAACTTGGTACTGAACCCAGGTGTTCTCCATATACCCCCATGTCCAGCGGCCATTGAACCCCATAATAAAAAAACCGGCCTGAGATCAGAATTCAAGTACCTGCGACCTCCAATTACCTTAACCAAATCTCCTGCTACCATATCTGGCTCATACACTTTTCAGCCCCTCCTGCAGGTGACAACACTCGAATAACAATAAATTATTACCAAACCAACTTGTGTGTAAGGAAGGCTATGCTATTGACTTGAATGAAAATTGTGAAGTGTCTCATATCAATGAAAACTTTCGTGTAATTCTTTTGTTGGATGGAAGCAATATGTTACGTACATTTCTCGGTATTTTTGTTTACTCCACCAATCCTGTTCTTGTCTTGCATCTGCTGGCTTGTTGTACTGGTTTTTCGTCTTCTTGTGCTATGTTTTCGGGCTTTTGTATCCCATCACAAATATGAGTGCATAATTTAAAAACTTTATCGACGAGTGAATAATCCTTCAGAAATACCGCAGTATTCGTAGGACAGCAATTAGACCATTGTGGTTTGAAAGCGCTTGGTGTTCCTGGAAAGCATGTTACTCTGGATGTTACTCATATGTGATTCTAGGTTGATCTTTATGATACTATCGCATTAGCTTCGAAGAATCCAATTAGCTATTGTAGTTATTAGTTCCCTTCTCTGCACAGATCTTTATTTATGTTTGTTAGAAGGCAATGAATCACATCTATCTGGCCTTTATTCAGTGCCGATATATTAATTGATTTACCTTTAATTTGTTCTTAGTGATTACAATACAGGATGTCGGAACTCCCTTTTCGACCCAGAGAGAAGCTTATTGAGCGGCAGAAGTGTTTCCAGAGTGTCCACAAATACACGCACTCGAAAGGACCTTACGATAAGATCACTTCAGTTGCCATTCCTTTAGCTTTTGCAGCCAGCTCAATGTACCTTATTGTAAGTATGCTTTCAACACTTGATTTTCAAAGGGTTTTCTGCTTTTGATGCCTATACTAAGTATTTGAACTTATACGCCCTTTATCAAGACGGATTCATTTTGTTTATCATTATTTTCCTGTTTCAGGGACGAGGTATCTACAATATGTCTCATGGAATTGGCAAGAAAGAATGAGGAAGCAGTGTCGTCTGATGATGGCCATTAAGGCGTTTTTGCATACATGTTAGAAGTTTTTTGCTCTTGAATGTGGAATAATGATTTTGAAATCTGATTTAAGTGCACCATTCTGAAATTTACAAACAGAGAGGAGTAGAAACTTCATCCTTGATTGCTTTAATTCTTTATTCGGTGTTCATTTGCATACCCTCAGTTTTATTATTCACACAGTTGTTTAGAGCTTCTTACCCTCTACTTGAATTTTATATGCCTTTTTGCTTATAATGTGACAACTTGGCAAGCTGGACTTAGATTTATTTATATCTATTCCAAACTTGCACAACTCTTCATCAAGTTCCAAAATTATTGTGGTAACTTGCAGATTTTTGAAAAAATGGGTCTACTGGTGAATTTATTAGTAGCATTGGCAATGGGTTAGGGTTAGTTCTTATAAAAATATGAAGTTCGAGTTAGCCCCAAAGTTGCGAATACTGTACCAGACTTGGTACCGAATTGGGTTTTGATAAGGTACTATACCGGTATTGGTCAATACCGGGTACCATTTCGAATAATTTTTTAAATTTATTAAATAGTCCATTAAATTTTTAAAATTTGCAAAATAGTTCAATGGTATATTATACAGTTATACTGTATATTTTACAAATCTGTATCAACCATGTTTCTAAAAATTATAATAATAAATAATAATCACAATTAATATGAAATAACAATAATTTTTAAATATTTCATATATAAATAATAACCACAATTAATATAAAAAAACAATCATTATCATATAAATATAAAATTAAGAATAATACAAAGTATTTAAAATATTACAATAATACAAGTTCATCATTTTAATAAATAATAATTATATCGAAACATTCAATAAAAAAACAATAAATGTCCTTAACTATTACAGCTTACAAAAATAGTTCATGACAAGGAAACAATCAAGTAGAAGTTAAACTTGAAACAAAAACATTTACAATTATATTATCTATATAGAATTTAACACAAACATCAATATAAGTAAAATTAAAAGAAGAGGAAAAAACAAAAACTTATAAGAAAATTCAATCGTCAACGGGAGGATACCCGCTATAACTGCATTGACCTCAGTTATCATTTGATACAACACGTTCATCATTAAGAGGAGCTTCATCATCATTATTATTCAAATTGAATGCACTAAATGACATGTCAATGCTTTCTCATCCAAGATCATCTTCCAAATCATTGACTTTTACCAAATTCAGTTCTTCAGAAACCCTATCCGTCAAAAAATCAATATTATCATTGAAAATAAGATCAGTTGAACTGCTTGTGCTATTAAGACTCCTAATAAACAATAAAATTTAATTATTAGAAAATTATAAGAAATTATATCGAAATTAATAATGATAATAACATACCTTTCCCGAAGCTTTAAATTGTAACGAATAAAAACTAAGTCATTTCATCTCTAATGCTTTAATCCATTCCCCTTTTTTGGAGTGGATAAATTCAATCGTGTTCCAGTTTCGTTCACAGCCTATTGCACTTACACATTAACTTAAAATTCAAATTGCAAACCTTTTTAATTGTAGAACATTATTTCCAAATTGATCCCACCAATAGACTGTAAGTTATAAGATAACAAAAGTAGTGTTATAAACAAAATAAAATGATAATTAATTTTCAATAAATAAGAAAAAGGAAATAACTAATACTTGGAGAAAGTTTTCCTTTTTGTCGAATAGATATTGATATTCCAAAATTCTCATAAAAACAACTTATAAAGCTCCATTTGTGAGCTTAAGAGATCTTGCATCACATCAATGCTAACAATTGCTGTAATAGTTAAAAGCATTCATCTATTAACTTCGGCTTGCCTAGTAAGATTCTGTCTAAAATAGACACTAGGATTGAAAAATGCCCCAGCTGTAAACAATGAAGAAGAAAGTTGTCTTTCCCTTCTCTCATTAATGATTGAAAGATATGGTGTATATAAAGAAGGCCTATGTTTCAGATTGGCCTTGATTACTTCCATCACTCTCTCCATGGCATCAAAAATATACATTGTTAGCTTTTCTTCACTATCAACCAAGCGAAGCACTCTCACCAAAGGCTCACAAACTTGGATAACAAATTGACATTGAGACCAAAATTTTCTATCTTCTAGTATAATATTATAAACCTCCACTCCAGCATTAGACGTTGCATGCTAAAATGCAATCCAATTATTACTTGTAAACATTTGTCTTAACTCTTTATTCATCAAAACAAAAGACTAAATTTGTTGCAAATCTTGTCACAATAGGGTGACACAAATTCGTACCATTGGTAAATTCCTTTCTCATCAAATTCAATACCCATGCACGATTATAAATGAACTTTGTCATCTTTTTAACTTTCTACATAGTCTCATCAATAACAGGAAAATATCTAGTATCTCTTATATTCTCTAGCATTAGATCAATACAATGTTCAACACAAAGAATCCTAAAAAAGGAATTATACGTAATCTGCAACCTTTTTTCTGCCATTTTATAAGCATAATCATTGTCAGTAATAAACTAAACATTGCTTTCTGGCCCTACTTCATTCACAACTTCATCAAATATTGCAAACAAAGTCTCAGTATTTCTAATAAGGCCAGATACATCAATATATTTTAAAACATAAAGTCATTTGTAGAATAAACAAAAAAAATTATAATTGGCTCTTGTCTCCTATTTGTCCAACCATCACATATGATTTAATATCTATAAGTACCCCAATTCATTCTTCTTTCAGCCAAATAACTTCTAATTTTAGAAATAGAATAACTCAAAAATTTACCTCTTAAAACATATATTAAAGGATCTTTATATCCCGGACTATAAGAAGCTATTGTATCCATCATAGGTTGATAATAATAAGATTGTGAAGCATTAAATGACGAACTTGTATCTACCACCATCTAGCTACTGCCACATCGATATTGTGAGTCACATCTCTTTATTGCATTGCACTACGAATTGAAGGTCGAGCTTCAGGAGTTATTCGTAGTGCAAAGAAACTAGTTATCTGCTTTCTTCTCTTCCTCACATCAGGTCCAGGTATTTCTTCTTGAGCCTGGGATGAAACACTATTAGTACCATCACCACTACCACTTTTAACATTTCCATAATTACCACGGAAACTAGAAAATGAACTTTCACTTTCAATTTCAAAATTCATCCTTTCCCTTCTATCTCTCTCATGTTGATGTTCATCAAGCAATGTTTTCATCTGTCACTTCACATCGTGACTTACTTTTTTACAGGGTTCCACATCTTCTTTAATCCTAGCTGAATGTTTTTTTAATCAGATGATTCTTCTTCCTTTTAAATGCTTGATACGAAACAAGTAAATAATATAATTCCTCATACCGAAAACTAATACAGCATGAGCCCAAGTTGGATCATTGTATCTCCCTGAAGTGGGCTGATCAAGAGTACTTGAACTTTCTTCTATTTATCTGTAAAAATAAATGAATGCATATATCAAAATACTTAACATATAATTTCATTACAAAATACGCATATTCATCTTACATAATATAGCTTATTTTGAAAACATTACACACAATTTAATTTTATGGAACATAATTTACTATAAGTCAAAAACTAACAATTAAATTATTCAACATATATAATTACACAAAACATTGATAAACACTTTTCATTTCTAACAATCACAAAACATACATAAACAATTTTCATTTCTAATAATCATAAAACAATTTCCATTTCTAACAATTTTCAATAATTCCATTTATAATAATCATAAGACATTCATAAAACAATTTCCATTTCCAACAATTACAAAATATACATAAACAATTTTCATTTCCAATAATCACAAAATAATTTTTATTTCCAACAATTACAAAACATACATAAACAGTTTCTATTTTCAACAATTTTCATTTTCAATAATCACATAACATTCATAAAATAATTTCCATTTCCAACAATCACAAACATACATAAACAATTTTCATTTCTAATAATCACAAACATTCATGAAATAATTTTTATTTCCAACAATCACAAAACATAAATAAACAATTTCCATTTCCAACACTTTTCAACAATTTCTATTTCCAATAATTACAAAACATTCTTAAAACAATTTCTATTTCCAACAATTTTTATTTCTAATAATCACAACATATTAATAAAACAATTTCCGTTTCTAACAATTTTTTACAATTCCCATTTCTAATAATTACAAAACATTCATATTTCCATTTCTAATAATTTTCAACTACTTTCATTTGAATAATTACAAAACATTCATAAAGTAATTTTCATTTCCAACAATTTTCACCTGTTTCTATTTCCAATAATCATAAAACATTCATAAAACAATTTTCATTTCAACAATTTTCATTTCTAATAATCACAAAATATTCATAAAATTTTTTCATTTCTAACAATTTCCATTTCCAATAATCACAAAACATTCATAAAATAATTTCCATTTTCAATAATCACAAAATATTCATAAAATAATTTCCATTTCTAATAATCACAAAACATTCATAAAATAATTTCCATTTTCAACAATCACAAAATATACATAAACAATTTTCATTTCTAACAATCACAAAACATACATAAATGATTTCCATTTCTAATAATCACAAAACATTCATAAAATAATTTCCATTTTCAACAAATTTCATTTTCATTAATTACAAAACATTCATAAAACAATTTTCAATTCCAACAACCACAAAATATACACAAATAATTTCCATTTTCAACAATTTTCAACAATTTCAATTCAAAGTTTTAAACATAAAGATCAAGTTGAAAGGTATGATATAATTTACATAATTGTCAAATAATGAATGGCATATTTTATACAATTGTTTATACACATCTATTCATAACATGATGATCAAGTTGAAGGATATATTCATAACATGAGGAACAAGTTAAAGGATATAACTTCTTTGGAAATGTTTTTTTTCCTTATTTAAAGTTTTGAATTTTCTTTTCATTTATAACAAACCATGATATTATATACACCAATCTATATTTTGTTATTAAATATATAAGTTGCTTTTACAATTTTTAATTGACATTAATAAGTCTAAGTATAAATGATTGAAACCTACAATATGTTCACAATTTGAAAATAAAAAAGTTCTTTTTGGGATACATTTATTACATCACTACTTTCACACATTATTTATTATAAATATTTATGATATCCCACACATATATATTACAAACAATTCAAGTTCAACATATTTTATACTCAATTATTACCCAAAAGTAATACCAAATGGGCAACCAATATCATTAACTATAACCGAATTATTGTTAATTTACAACTGTATAATTTTATACTGAACTAATTATTTACCTAAAGTTGATATCCAAATACCAAAAATAAAATACCATTTCACAAATATTAAGAATGTGTCAATTAATGATTCAAGTATTTGCAAGCTTGAACTTTAATATTCTCGGTTTAAATTTTAATTTAAGTTGTTTTAACTTTCAAGTTTTAACTTACAAACTTTCAATTGAATCAATTCAATTCGTCAACATTACCACATATTCACATGAAGCCGTGCATTTCATTCATCCAAAAACTTATCATAAATTTCTCTTAGATCAGATAAACTTAAACCAATCTTTATTTTGTAACTAAACCAGAAATCAACTAAACAATAATTCAATTCCAATATCTAATCTAAACCATGCAAATCACAAAACAACTCCAATATCTAATCTAACCCACGCAAATCACAAAACCAAGATCACATCGTGAATGACTAATTCAATTTAACTCCAATATTCAAATCACAAATGACAAAACCGTGATCATTCAACTCTAATATCTAACCCAGATACACGCAAATCACAAATCAGAAAACCAAGTTCCAATCAATTCTCAAATCTAAGATCCAATCGTTTACAATAAAAATGCAATTAAGCAGGAAAAAATTTGAAAACTCAAAAAACACACCCAAAAATAGTTCACTAGCTTTGGGTTTTGGGTTGGGTTTTCAGGTTGGTGATGGGCCACATGTTTCAGGTGTAGATCTGGGAGAGCAATGACCTTCTCTCCTCCTTCATATGTTCAGTGGCGACGACTTGGTGCGGTGGCCCTTGTGTAGAAGGGTTGAAGATGGTGGCATCTTCAGGGGACGCGAAGGGAGGAGCCAAGGTAGGATCTATGTCCTCTGATGTTGGCATGGATCGAGGAGGGCGAGGGAAGGAGTAGCACGATCGAAGAAAGACTTGTATTGTTGGAGATGAAGAGGAGAATAAGAGAGAGAGAATGGCGGTGGTGGCAAGTAAAGACGTGAGAGTCAATGAGCGAGAGAGAAAAAAAATAAGAAGGAAGGTAGAAGAAGGTTCGGGAGAGTGGAGAGTTGCACAGCAGAGACAGAGGGATATTTTAGGATTAAATTTCAAAAAAATACAAAAAATTCCTTGACATTTTCAAAATTTATGGTACCGGCCAATATTTTTGATACCGACCAATACCAGCTAATATCAAACAAAAACACCAGTATCAACTGGTATTAATGGGAGATACAGAAGGAATGAATGCCGTTTTGTTTTTTGATCGGTACCGAATGGTATTCGTTTCTATAGTTAGCCCTCTCGAATTTAAAATCCAAAAATTTCTTAATTTAAGTTTGAACCAAACCTAAAATTCAACCATCTCAAGTCTTATCCTTTAATTTTGTATGGAACTCGGATTAAAATGTTAAACACAATAATTCTTAATTCTTAATTCTTGTATTTGTTAGTAGAGATCTAAATTGTTTACATAATATATTTATAAATTTAATAAAAATATTTGATTGAATTTTTATAAAATAAATTATTTAATATCAATTAAATAACGAATTAAAATTAAAAGTCTAATTGGCGTCATAAACGTTATCCTGTTTCGGGAACGATTATGACCTCCCGTTATTGAGGACAACGACTTCTTTTCAGCCGATTCTTTCGCAGTTTCTTTTTGACTTCAAACCATCACATAAGTTGACCCCACAAAAGCTACAAGGTCATGTGCAGAGACCATTGACCAATGACTAATGAATGGTGTTCATTCTACTTTATGCAGTTGCCAAATGTTGTGGGTCTCGGTCTCCGGTAATAAGTTGTTAGTCAGGAATGCAACTGTCAATCTTCAACGACTTTAAAAAGATCTTCCACAGATGGTTGTTAAATGGTTTATCTTCATATTGAACACTTACGGAGAAACTATCCCTTACATGGCAGTTCTATTATCAGAATGTACTAGCTTGGACTACAGAAGTTGGATCAAATTCCAAGGTGATTCAAGATAAGCTTAATTTTTCCAGGTCCACCATATGAAATGTTGTCCATCTGTTCATTGTCGTAGTCAGCAAAACACAGTCTCACGGACCAAAACTAAATTATTGCATTCTAGTTTGGTCAGATTAATTCATAGCAAAAATTAAATCCGGTTGGTCCGTTTACTTATAAAATTTTTAAATCGTTTAATTTTTTAATTTAAGTTTTAACTTTTTGATTCGATTTATTTAATTAATTCTTATTATTAAAAATTGATCAATTTTTAATTAATCGGTTAATTTTTATAAAGTAAAAATTTTTTATAAACTAAAATAAATTAATTAAATAAAATTTTCAATTAAACTTTATAGTTAATAATAATCTCTTCCAATAATATTAAAATTTTAACCTTTTGTCTTTATTACTTTAATTTTTGGTGCAGATTTTAAAACATTGCAAAAATCATACACTTAGCTTGAAGTTTATTGGCCACAGAGCAAGACTGATGCATCTCCATTATTTTTTTTTTTCCAAGTTTCAATATTTGTCAAAATCGCAGCAGCCTTGTATTGACCAGTCGAACGATAAAAGAAAAAGACATCTTAGATGAACGCCAAGCGACGGAGACTTGTAGGTCTCCTGACACTGGAACTTGTGGCTTTCTTCTTTCGGTAAGGCTCTATATAAACCACTCCAATAAACTGGCACGGAGCATGCATACCCATTGTAATTCAAAGTAGAGGGAACATATAATGTTTCAGGTTGTGCATGCATTATTACCATTCCTGTTCACTATAATATGCATTTAGACAGTGTTAATGAGCGAAACAAGTCCGTTAAAAGTTTTGGTAGGTTGAGTGACTCTTCATCCAATACCCAATATAATTCATAGCTTACCTTCAAAAAGACATCAAAAGATGGCAGCAGCAGTGCTTTTTGGAGATGACTTGACGAGGCAGATGAGTTATGGCAGTAGAAGTTCACGTTCTTCAAGCATAAGAGAAATATGGAACTCGCCCGACGTCTTCACGAGGTGCTCAAACAGCAGGCATATGGTGGACGAGGAGGAGGAGCTGCTCATGGCTGCCATAGAGAGACTGCCAACTTATGAAAGAATGAGGAAAGGGGTACTAAAGCAGGTGGTTAGCAATGGCAGGTTGGTGCAAAATGAGGTTGATGTTACAAAGCTTAGCTATCAGGATAAGTCGCTGTTGATGGAGAACATACTTAAGGTTGTTGAGGAAGACAATGAGAGATTCTTGAAGAGACTTAGGAATAGAATTGACAGGTTGGTTTACCTCTTTTGGTGTTCGATCTTTCCGAAAATTTCGGCTGGAAATATACTAAAAACAAGTTTTCGTATTGTAGTTTTACTTGTAACTTACGATGTTCATGACACTAGAGATATGTTGAAACAGGGTAGGGATTGACATCCCAAAGATTGAGGTCAGGTTTCAGAATTTTTCACTTGAAGGAGATGCATTTGTTGGGACTAGAGCACTTCCAACTCTATATAATTCCACCTTGAATGCAATTGAGGTACACTCTTCTGTTTCTCATCATGTTTCTGCAAGATAATATTCCGCATACGGAACTTTAGACCCCAAACTCCTAGTCCAATCTCATAAAACGAAAGCTAAGCTTTGTTCATAAGTAGTAAACAAGCAACCTGGCCTTTTGATCAAATTTCAAGACACAAATTATTTTTGACAGGGAGTTCTTGGGATGATTGGTCTTTCCCCATCAAAGAAAAGGGTAGTCAAGATACTCCAAGATGTGAATGGAATAGTGAAACCATCCAGGTATGCACAAGTCCAAGTGAAGAAGCTCTCATGTAATAAAACCTTGTATTTTCTGGGAAAGTATTCATTCATTGCCATTTCGTGTTCAGGATGACACTGCTTCTCGGGCCGCCGGGCTCAGGAAAAACAACATTGCTAAAAGCACTGGCTGGGAAACTTGGTGGAGATTTACGGGTTCGTATTCTTCCTGAGCATGTCCATTATGCTGATTATAGGTTCAGGCAATTCCTGAGAATTGCATTCTATATGTTGATGACAAGTGTAATGATCAACAGGTTAAAGGAAGAGTCACCTACTGTGGTCATGAGTTTTCCGAGTTCATACCTGAAAGAACCGGCGCATATATTAGTCAGCATGACCTTCATTACGGTGAAATGACAGTTCGTGAAACACTTGATTTCTCCGGGCGTTGCTTAGGAGTTGGAACTAGATATGACATGTTGATGGAGTTGTCAAGACGTGAGAAGGAAGTTGGTATCAAACCAGATCCTGATATTGATGTATTCATGAAAGCTACATCCATGTCTGGCCAAGAAACCAGTTTGAGTACAGACTATGTTTTAAAGGTTAGTTGTATAATTGTAAATTGACAATTTCATTCCCCAAGTTCATCACTTCCTAATACTTAAAATTCTCTCCCAGATACTTGGATTGGATATCTGTGCTGATATAATGGTGGGAGATGAAATGAGAAGGGGTATCTCTGGGGGACAGAAGAAGCGTCTAACTACTGGTGTGTGCTAATTCACTATCTGTATCAGTTCTTGCCATTTACAGCTATATAGCTATTAGTCTGATGGGAAATTCTTGGTAATGAATGTAGGAGAAATGCTGGTAGGACCAGCCAAGGCATTTTTCATGGATGAAATATCGACTGGCCTAGACAGCTCCACTACTTTTCAGATAATCAAGTTCATGAGGCAAATGGTCCATATCATGGATGTTACTATGGTCATTGCTCTGCTGCAACCTGCACCTGAGACATTCGAGCTCTTTGATGATGTTATCCTACTTTCAGAAGGCCAGATTGTCTACCAGGGACCTCGTGAAGACATTCTTGAGTTCTTTGAATATGTTGGCTTCAGATGTCCGGAAAGGAAGGGCGTAGCAGATTTTCTGCAAGAGGTTTGCTCTAAGAGGGACCAGCAACAATACTGGTTTAGAAAGAATCAACCTTATGAATACGTATCCGCGACAGACTTTGTACAAGCCTTCAGATCCTTTCATGTTGGGCAACAACTCTCGGACAACCTCAGAGTTCGTTATGATAAATCCAAAACTCACCCTGCAGCTTTGGTAACTGATAAGTACGGTATCTCCAACTGGGAACTGTTTCAGGCATGCTTTGCACGGGAATGGCTGCTGATGAAACGCAGCTCTTTCATTTTCATATTCAAAACCACACAAATAACAATCATGGCTGTTCTTGCTTTCACTGTTTTCTTAAGAACAGAGATGAAAACTGGTCGAAGAGAAGATGCAACAAAATTCTGGGGAGCTCTATTTTTCAGTCTTTTAAATGTAATGTTCAACGGAATGGCAGAGCTTGCAATGACTGTTATGAGGCTTCCAGTGTTTTACAAGCAGAGAGATTTCCTGTTTTACCCAGCATGGGCTTTTGCACTGCCAATATGGCTCCTTAGAATTCCTCTCTCCTTCATCGAATCTGCAATTTGGATCATCCTTACATATTACACCATTGGCTTCGCACCTTGTGCAAGCAGGTAAGCTTTTAATCATTTTTGCTATTAAGGAAATTGGAGAGGCTCCAACTGAAATATCACATCTGTTCAGGTTTTTTAAGCAATTCCTGGCTTTCTTCGGCATACACCAAATGGCTTTGTCACTATTTCGGTTTATTGCTGCGGTTGGACGAACTGATGTTATAGCAAATACACTTGGTACCTGTACTTTACTGGTGGTCTTTCTGCTAGGAGGCTATATCATTTCCAAAGGTAATAAACAGATCAAGCAATCTGATACTTTAACGACTGTGCTTCTTTAGCATTTCAAACAATCTTCCTACCTTTTCCTGCAGATGACATTAAATCATGGATGATGTGGGGTTACTACGCTTCTCCAATGATGTACGGACAGAACGCCCTAGCCATCAATGAGTTTCTTTCAGAGAGATGGAATAAGGTAAGTTGTTTGCTTCTGTTCTGTGAGAACTCAAAATCTGCAGAGCTTAGGTTAAGTGGCTGACATTAGCCTCCTGTTTCAGGAAACTGGTGACCCCACTGAACCAAAAGTTGGGATTTCAGTTCTCAAGGAGAGAGGCCTCTTTACAACTGAAAGATGGTATTGGCTATCTACTGGGGCACTTCTATTGTTTTCTCTTCTGTTCAATGTCCTTTTTATTGCGGCACTGTCATATTTAAATCGTAAGTAATATCATAAGGTAATTTAATTTACAATTTTGGGATCATATCCATTTTCTAATCCATCTTCTTTGTCTTCTTAATCTTAGCTTTTGGTAACAGTAAAACTGTGGTTATTGAAGAAAATCCTGAAAGCACTGAGAATTCGGAAGGTTAGTGGCTATTATTCATTCAATTCTAATCAGTTTATATCTTGAAGATAAGAAACTGAAAAGAAGACCGTCATGGAGAGGTTTTGCATAAGAATGAGATTAAACAAGTTCATATGCTCAATCATCTATCGCAGGAACAAACATGACTGTCAGAAATACTCAAGAGAGTATCACCAGAAATGGTAGTTTGAAAACGCAACCAAATAAAGGGATGGTTTTACCATTTCAACCCCTTTCACTGGCTTTCAACCATGTGAGCTATTATGTAGACATGCCTGCGGTGAGTGGATTTCTCCAATGCATAGCATCCATTAGTGATAGCTTTCACACAAGTAATTGAAATTTCACAATGCTCTTGGTGAATTATCAGGAACTTAAGAACCAAGGAGTTGAAGAGAACCGACTGCAATTGCTAAATGATGTTAGTGGTGCATTTAGGCCTGGTGTCCTGACAGCATTAGTAGGTGTAAGTGGCGCGGGCAAGACCACTCTAATGGATGTCTTATCT
Organism: Erythroxylum reticulatum; assembly: GCA_025504915.1. Classification (NCBI taxonomy): domain Eukaryota; kingdom Viridiplantae; phylum Streptophyta; class Magnoliopsida; order Malpighiales; family Erythroxylaceae; genus Erythroxylum; species Erythroxylum reticulatum. Next base: position 3,620,866 of record JANSVA010000217.1, read on the forward strand.
GGAAGGAAGACTGGTGGATATATTGAAGGAAGTATAAGTATTTCTGGTTATCCCAAGAACCAGGAAACATTTGCTCGGATCAGTGGTTATTGCGAACAAAACGACATCCATTCACCATATGTTACAGTTTATGAATCTCTCTTATACTCTGCCTGGCTGCGTCTTGCTGCAGAAGTAAAAGAAGAGACAAGAAAGGCATGATTTCTAATCACGAATGTGAACTTACATTTTTCCTGATAGAAGTTGATTATTCTATTCAGAATAGAATACTGTCCATATAATCATGCAACTTTAAGTTTATTGTTCTCAGGTCCCAAAATACAGGTCATCATAAGATTTCTGAGTGTAATTCTTTCTGTGCAGATGTTTGTTGAGGAAGTCATGGAGTTGGTTGAGCTTAAACCGTTAAGGAATGCACTAGTCGGACTTCCAGGAGTGGATGGTCTTTCAACTGAACAGCGGAAGAGGCTGACAATAGCAGTAGAATTGGTAGCTAATCCATCAATTATCTTCATGGATGAACCTACATCAGGACTTGATGCAAGAGCTGCGGCCATTGTTATGAGAACTGTGAGGAATACTGTGGATACAGGCAGAACAGTTGTTTGCACCATTCACCAACCAAGTATTGACATATTTGAAGCTTTTGATGAGGTGTGATTTCTACTGCAGGATCATTAGTTCTTAATAATTTCCATGAATTAGCCTTACTTCATAACCTACAACTAAAAAATAACCTAATTTTTCGTGTCTACTGCAGCTATTCTTGATGAAAAGAGGAGGACAAGTCATATATGCTGGACCTCTTGGTCGCCATTCTCACAAGCTTGTAGAATACTTTGAAGTGAGTCTTCCTGTCTGTTTTATTTTACTCGTTTTCTTCATTGACATTGTCTGGATAACCAACATCTAAACTTCCCTCCAGGCCATTCCCGGAGTGCCTAAGATCAAAGAGGGTTACAATCCTGCAACCTGGATGCTAGATGTGAGCTCTACAGCTGCAGAAGCTCAACTTGACGTTGATTTTGCGGAGATTTATGCCAACTCGAATCTTTACCAGTTAGTATCAGTCTAACATAATTGTCTTTATTCACATGATCCCATCAAGGTACAAACATGTGTTTGAACCAACAGACAAATATATGTATCTCATAATGCCTTTTGTTCTCATTTCAGGAGAAATCAGAAACTCGTAAAGGAACTTGGCACTCCTCAACCAGGCTCTAAGGATCTTTACTTCCCCTCCAAATATTCCCAAAGCTTTAGAACTCAATGCAAAGCTTGTTTCTGGAAACAACACTGGTCGTACTGGAGGAACTCCCAATACAATGCTATTCGCTTCTTCACGACAATTGTCATTGGGGTCATATTTGGTATCGTCTTCTGGGGACAAGGAAACAAGCTGTAAGCTGCAATTTTACTAACATGATCAGTTTTAGACTTTCTTCTTGAGTGCTTTTGGGAGTACACTAAGACTTAACTCCTTTGCATCTTTCATATCACCAGAGAAAATCAACAGCAACTATTCAATCTTCTTGGAGCTACCTATGCGGCTGTTTTTTTCCTTGGAGCCACCAATGCAACTACTGTTCAATCGGTTGTGTCAATAGAAAGAACAGTTTTCTACCGTGAAAGAGCAGCAGGAATGTATTCAGCATTACCATATGCATTTGCTCAGGTAAAATGATCTCATACAATAAGCAACTTCCTGAAGATTAATCACAAATGTTTATAGGTGTTGTTATACCTGACGCGAACCCTAACTTTTGTGCTCATAGGTGGCAATTGAGACAATTTATGTTGCCATCCAGGCTGTTGTGTATACTCTTCTTTTGTACTCTATGATAGGGCTGGAATGGAAAGCAGAGAAAATCCTGTACTTTTACTACTTTGTCCTCATGTGCTTTATATACTTCTCAATGTACGGAATGATGGTTGTTGCACTTACACCTGGCCGCCAAATTGCCGCCATTGTTATGTCTTTCTTCATCAACTTCTGGAATTTGTTTTCTGGATTCCTCATCGCCAGACCGGTATGCAATCCTCCGACTCTGTTCCGAATGAAATCCTTCGAAATTTCTTCAAAGCATAGATAGGTGGAACACCAACACTAGGTTGTTTGGAGTTTAGCATCCAGGCAAAATATTTACATAATCAATTTGGTAAATCATGTGATTTAACAATGTCCAATTGGTTGCTTGCACTGCAGCTCATACCTGTGTGGTGGAGATGGTACTACTGGGGATCTCCAGTTGCTTGGACAATCTATGGAGTCCTTACATCACAATTTGGGGACAACAAGACTCTTCTTGCAGTTCCAGGATCAAAACCAGTGGCTGTTGATGCATTCCTCAAGGATAACCTTGGTTTTGACCATGACTTTCTTATTCCTGTAGTGTTTGCCCACATTGGTTGGGTTCTCCTCTTTTTCTTTGTTTTTGCCTATGGCATCAAGTTCCTCAACTTCCAAAGAAGATGAGAAAGAACGATTTTGTCTCCAAACTATAATTTCTGTACATGTGATCATCTGCTGCTGAAAAATGAACAATGAAAATGTCAAATACCCTTTGCCCTTGTCTTTCTGTTTCAGTTTCTTTACATTGTTAAAGAAATTTGGAAATGGTGATCCATGGAAGAAGAGCTTCAATGAATTACAAACACTGAATTGAATTAACTCCTGCAGGAATTGAACTTCTCGGTTCCTTCTTCTCCTTCAAATTAGATCCGTGATTGATTTCTGGATTAATTATATAATTATGATAAGATTGAAATAAATAAATCTATATAAATTAATTAATTTATAATAATTATTAATTCAAAATTCAGCCCTAAATTTTCAAATCGCACATTTTGTTTAGATCCAATCATAATTGCATGTATGCCAAAGGTGGAAGCTCCATGGTAGTTGTTATCTACACAAAAGCATCCATGAAAGTGTATCACAGAGATTGGATTTGACCTATTGTCAACTAGCATACAACGAGAAAACAAAAATATTCATCACGATTTCCTGGCTGTTTGGAAACATAAATAAATATTCTCACTTTCATTATCTTGTACCGATCAGGAAACAACTTGATTTACATATAAGTAAACTTACATAGCGTAAATTAGTAAGTTAGATCCAACTTAATCAAAATTACATCTCCCAAGTATTTTGGATGCTCCAAGCTTCTTGAATGGAGATAGGATCCTCTGTATAACCTTACTTTGTCCAATTAATAAAACCTTATCAATTCTGCTTAAATTTTAAGCAACCACTCACTCAAACATAACTGTCATGTTTGTAATATAAGTGTGACGCCAAATTACAGGCATGACACTTACCCTTTTTTTTATTTTTTATATTATTTTAATTTTAATTATACTAATATTAGTTTAATAAAAATAAATTTAATTTAAAGTTTCATTATGTTACAATTAATTTTATAAAAAAATTAAAATTAAAATGATAAAAAATAAATAACAAAATAACAAACGTGACACATATTTCTATTTTTATTTTTAATAAAATTTAAAAGGTAAAATTTTAAAATTTAAAATTTAATAAAATTGTTTAATTAATTTATAAATTATAGAAAAAATATCAAATGAGATTTTAAAAATTGATTAATTTTATTATTATTATATTAGCCCACATGCATATTAATGCCATATAAAACATCTTGTATATTTATGATAAAGTTTTTTCTACATAGACTGATTATGAAATACAAATAAATCATATAATATATTATATATGTGGAATAATTTATTTTGATCTCAACAATTTATTTTAATTAATTAATTTATAAATTTAATTAGTTATGCTATATTCATCATTAACTTGTTTGTCATGTGAACGCCTAACCATTTCTTTAGTTAATCTTATTTTAAAAGAAATGTCTTTTTATTTATAGAATGCAATATTTTTGGTAACAGAA
>JANSVA010000217.1:3626039-3637831 GCA_025504915.1 Erythroxylum reticulatum
TTCTTTAGTTAATCTTAGTTTAAAAGAAATGTCTTTTTATTTATAGAATGCAATATTTTTGGTAACGTAATCTGTATTTGTGTTTGATAAAAGATATGTTTGGCCAGCAAATAACATCAACTGTTTATTAAAAATATTTGGTAAAATTAACTATTTAGTATTAGTTGATTATGAATGCATCAATTTTTTAAAAATTTAATTGAATATTTTTCTATAATTTATAAATTAATTAAATAATTTTAATAAATTAATCAAAATTTAATTTTTATCTTAAAATTTTATTTTAAAATTAAAATTAAAATTAAAATAATAAAAACAAAAAATGAAAATATGTGTCCCAGTGTGATACAAAATCAATGTAATTATTTAGCTTTTTATTTTTTTCATTTTAATATTAATTTTTTATAAATTAATAGTAGAATAATTAAAATTAAAATTTAATTTAATTTTGTTATTAAACTAATAGGAGTATAATTAAAATTAAAAAAATAAAAAAAATAAAAAAGACTCACGCACAGCCGTGCATGCAAAATAAGTCTAAGGCTGATGTATATATATATAAATATATATAAAACCATGGGATGCTAATTTATATATGACAACCATATGAATATTGACAATTGGTGTCTCCTTTTGTGATAACGATGTTTCTCAAAAATAAACTTTTGCAATGTGGTTTTATTATTGTTTATGCATGTAATAAATAATAATAAAAAATAATATCTTTATTAATTGAAGATAAGGTTGCGTACTATTATACGTCTTTATATCTCGTGCCTCAGTGGGATTTATACGGAGTGTTATTGTTGTTATTGCTCTATTTATAATTGTGTTCGTAATTGAAGAATTTAATTTAAAGTGTGGTAGTTTAAAAAAGTGATAAAAGAGATGATCACCGTCTGTTATGCTATTTCTTGTTTGCTTTGGTACTAATTCTCTTGGGACATTCCGTCTCAACTTAAACCTTCAGTTTTCGTACTTCATTTTGTCTTCAAGTGTTCTTCAGGTTTTAAAGAAGTATATATCTTGTTCCACACATTGTATTCATCAGTCTCCACTTGAAGGGTTCTGAATATGCAGAGAATGGTTTGTTGTTGAATCATCAAGTGGGCAAGAATAAGAAAGCACTGGTCCTTCCGAGGTATGGAATTTCTTGTTAGATCTTTTTAATGGAAAATTAAGCATTTTACACTTCATTTTAGACTGTGCACTCAGGATAATACCAGTTAAAAGATATTATACTAAGACTGGTTCAAGCAAATAAATTGTTTGTTCATGTGAGTGTTGCGTTAACCTTTGATCCTGACGTCCTATAGTGTAGTCTTGCAGGCTGGAATCTGGAGGGATGGGAAAAGATGCCAAGATAAGCGACTGTAACTTCGAAAATGGAGAGGTTAATGACGCAAATTCTGATGTTTTAAACAAAAAGAAGGCCATTAATGATATTCTCAAAGTTATAGAGGTCGACCATGAGAACTTCTTGTGGAGGCTCAGAGACAGACTTGACAGGTGATTGTTCTTTTCTTTTCAAATAACATGCGATATTAGTCTGTCAGGAGTACAGAAGGAGAAGAAACCGAAAGGCTGGCTATTGCATTCGTAAAGTTTTCTTTTGGTTGGAAACAGGGTAGGAATCGAACTCCCAAAGGTTGAGATCAGATTTCAACATTTATCTGTTGAAGGAGAAGCATATGTCGGGAAGCGAGCACTTCCAACTTTGATCAACTCCACCTTGAACGTAATTGAGGTAAGAACTCTTCTGTTCTTCTGCTAGAATTTACTCCTCAAATCTCTTTCAACTTTTTCTCTGATTAACTGAAGACTTGCAATCTTTTACTGTGTTCAGGATATTGTAGGAATGATTGGAGTCTGTTCTACACAGAAAAGGGTGATCGAAATTCTAAAAGATTTAGATGGTCTAATAAAGCCATCAAGGTTTAAAAACGAAATCTTATTGACAGTACTTTCTCATAAAACGTATGACAAAGTTCCAAATTCTGTGGACTAGGCTCAGTTACTGGCTTTTCTGTTGCAGGTTAACGCTGGTTCTTGGGCCTCCCGGATCAGGGAAATCAACTCTACTGCGTGCACTTTCTGGGAAACTGAACAGTGATCTAAAGGTTTGTCTTTCTTGTATCGTCAGATCCTGAGTCTACATAACGTTCCTGCTTCAAGTACTCATAATAAGTAACGGACAGGTAACTGGAAAAGTTTCGTATTGTGGACATAAGTTATCAGAGTTTGTTCCTCAAAGAACATGTTCTTATATTAGTCATCACGATCTTCACCATGCCGAAATGACAGTTCGTGAGACCTTAAATTTCTCTGGATATTGCTTGGGAGCAGACATCAGGAATGACATGCTGATGGAACTTTCAAAACGAGAGAAAGAACAAGGTATAGAACCAGATCCAGTGATCACAGAATTCATGAAAGCCACGGCCATGGCTGACCTGAAGAGTAGTTTAATCACAGACTACATAGTAAAGGTTTGTATCCATTAACAGCAAATACAGTTCCTGTTGATCATGAATCATTCTTAGCATCTGACAGATTTCATAATAGATGCTTGGTTTGGACAACTGTTCTGATATTCCTGTTGGGGACGAGATGAGAAGGGGTATCTCTGGAGGAGAAAAGAAGCGTGTGACAACTGGTAGGCAATTTTGTTATATTCACAATTCTGTTGTATGCGGACATTATTCTCAGCAAGATCAGAAATCGGCATATCAAGTAGGAATGAAAATTAAACTTAGGTTGATAGGTCATAACCTATATGTATATATTTAACTGAAGTGTTACGTCGATTCATTAGTGAAAACTTTAAACTGACCCTTTTTTTATTTAATTTTCAATTTTATTTACCTTTGTTATTAAAAACCGATTAGTTTATTAATTAATTAACCAATTTTTTATACTAATCAATTTTTATAAATCAAAATAAATTAATTATTTTTATTTAATAATCTTATTTTTAATTGAATTGCAAATTCTTCGATGAGTAAAGACAATTTCTTTCAATCATATTTTAAATTCCTTAATTTTATTTAATATTTAACCCATTTTATGATTTTTTAAATAAAATTTAATAGCATTGGTTGAATGGTTATGATTTTTTTTAGAAACTCAAATTTAACTTAAATTATTTTTTTGGTTAAATTTTGATCTATGAATAGGGTTTTATAAATTTAAAAGTTGGTCAAATTAAATTTTGATATTGAATTTGGATCAAATCTAGTTTAGAATTTTTTTTATTAAAATGTCAATTTGTTACATTATGATCTCTTTCTTTTTTTTTTCTCTCTCTTTGAAATAATGTCTTCTTATTCCTGAGAGCAACATGACAATTCTTTGCAGGAGAGATGTTAGCTGGACCAGCAAGAGCATTTGTGATGGATGATATATCAACTGGGCTAGACAGTTCAACTACTTTTCAAATTATAAAGTTCTTGAGACAAATAGTTCATATCATGGGTGTGACAATGGTTGTCTCATTGCTGCAACCTGCTCCTGAGACATTTAAGCTTTTTGATGACATTATTCTGCTTTCAGAGGGTCAGATTGTTTACCAAGGTCCCCGTGAAAGTGTGCTCGACTTCTTTGAATCTATAGGCTTCAAATGCCCCGAAAGGAAGGGAGTTGCTGACTTTCTGCAGGAAGTAACTTCACGAAAGGATCAAAGAAAGTACTGGATGAACAGAGACCTTCCCTACGGATACATATCAGTTCCTGATATTGTCCAAATCTTTCAAATCCATCAGATTGGCCAGAAACTCTCAGATGATCTAGGAATTCCCTTTGACAGGTCAAAACTTCATCCTGCTGCATTGGTTAAAGAGAAATATGGCATCTCCAATTGGGAACTTTTCAAGGCATGCATTTCCAGAGAACTTCTACTGATGAAGCGAAACATGTTCCTATACATATTCAGAAGCAGCCAAATAGCTATTATGGCCGTTATAACTTTGACATTATTCCCAAGAACACAGATGACAGGAAATAAAAGACAAGATGCATTGAAGTTTATGGGATCGTTATTTTTCGGTCTAATGATTGTGATGTTTAATGGAATGGTAGAGGTTCCTATGATGGTTCTTCGGCTTCCCGTTTTCTTCAAGCAAAGGGATTCCTTGTTCTTCCCTGCTTGGGCATTTGGCTTGCCAATTTGGCTACTTAGCATTCCTATCTCCATTTTGGAATCTGGCATTTGGATGGCACTCACATATTATACCATTGGTTTTGCACCAGAAATCAGTAGGTTAGTGCCAACTTTTAATTGGTTTTCTGTTCCAGTCACTTACTGTTTCTCTTATTCTTGCTTAACCATTTACCTAATTTTTTCAGGTTCTCCAAACAGTTCTTGGCTTTCTTCAGTTTACATCAGGCAGCCATATCTCTTTTCCGTTTCATGGCAGTCATTGGAAGAACACAGGTCCTAGCACGTTTACTTGGTGCATTTACCTTGTTGATGGTGGTTGTGCTTGGAGGTTTCGTCGTTGCCAAAGGTCACCATACTCAAAACTCTTCTGAAATATGAAACAAGAACCCTGGAGTATATCCTTATTTTCGTTTCAATCTCTTTTCTTTCTGAAACTGCAGACGACATGGAACCATGGATAACATGGGCATCATACATTTCACCTTTAACTTATGGACAGAATGCTATTTCCATTAACGAGTTTCTCGACGAAAGATGGGGAGATGTAAGTTTAAATTGTTAAAAGATTCTCGTCACTTTCTGATTAATAAATTGTTAAAAGATTCTCGTCACTTTCTGATTAACTTGCAGAATCTCACAACAAGCAAAATGCAAAGTACATTCGGTTATTAGTCATAGGTCTTAGTTAAACAGACTCGACTAATATAAACCCTTCTCTGGAACAGCCTGCAGGTGGTGAATTCTCAATAGGGATGATTCTTCTCAAGGAAAGAGGATTATTCCATGAGCAGTTCTGGTATTGGGGTAGCATTGGAATACTACTTGGGTTTTCTGTTTTTTTCAGTATAAGTTTCATTGCAGGTTTAACATTTTTGAAATGTAAGTCGACCAATTCTGAATTCTGATTACCTACCTTCTTGCTTACGGGTAAGAAAATTAGTACGTTAATGCTCTCCTACTACTTCCCTGTTTTCATCACGTATCAGCTTTGGGCAATTCTAAGGCAGTACTTGTGGATAATGATACCAAGAAGCACACTAAGCAGCATCTTTCTCCTAATTCTAAAGGTTGGTGTCTGAAATATGTACGATTGCTCTCTTTTTAGTTGGCATCAGATTACGGGTCAGTCTAAAACAATCTGCTTACTAACCTCCAGAACTCAACACCAGAACCTCAATTATTTTACTCCTCGAATTTATAGTCCGCTGCTTTACAAACTAAAATTTGATATACAATGTACTGTGCTAGTGAGGCATGCCGAGGATGGGCCAGCTTCAATTGATGGAGTTGTAAATCGTAGACAGAAGGGGATGGTTTTGCCATTCCAACCTCTTTCACTTGCTTTTAACCATGTTAACTACTATGTGGACATGCCTAAGGTGAAGTCCTTATTTCCAAGCATTCACGTCTTAGATTAATCGCATCTCTTTAGAAATCTTATCTTAATGTAATGATTCTTAACTGACCAGAAAATGAAAAATCAAGAGAATGGAAAGAAACGATTACAGCTACTGCATGATGTTAGTGGTACATTTAGACCTGGTATTCTGACAGCACTAGTTGGTGTAAGTGGTGCTGGAAAGACCACCTTAATGGATGTATTATCTGGAAGGAAGACTTCGGGGAAAATTGAAGGAAGCATCAGCGTTTCAGGTCATCCAAAGAACCAAGCCACGTTCGTGCGTGTCTGCAGTTACTGTGAGCAGAATGATGTTCATTCACCTTATATCACGGTTTTTGAATCCATTCTATATTCTGCTTGGCTTCGTCTTAGTGCAGAAGTGAATGGAGGAACTCGTCAGGTATTTTACTTTTGATATCTGTAACCCAAGATTAACTGCTCTCTTTAAGTATTCCACTTATCTAGAGTATTCAACTGTAATATAGATGTTTGTTGAAGAAGTAATGGAATTAGTTGAGCTTGACAAGTTAAGGAATGCCCTAGTGGGACTTCCTGGAGTTGATGGCCTTTCAACAGAGCAGAGAAAAAGGCTCACAATTGCAGTGGAACTAGTTGCCAACCCGTCAATCATATTTATGGATGAACCCACATCAGGCCTTGATGCTAGAGCTGCTGCGGTTGTTATGAGAACTGTGAGGAGCACTGTTGATACAGGAAGAACAGTTGTCTGCACAATTCACCAACCAAGCATTGACGTATTCGAAGCTTTTGATGAGGTCCATTTCAGTTGCTTTCATGTAGACATATAGTTCCTGTTGGGTGAAGAATATCATTCTGGGTGTCATAGTTGGCCTTTCTTGCAGCTCTTGTTGATGAAAAGAGGAGGAAAACTGATATACGCTGGACCACTAGGCTTCCATTCTCGAGAGCTTATTGAGTACTTTGAGGTGAGCCGTTACGCTTTAACACCAAAAAGAATCTCCATGAGTTTGAATTGCCAAGACAAGAAAATGAAAAGATACCAAACTTGCAGGCCATTCCAGGAATACCAAAGATTAAAGAGGGTTATAATCCTGCAACCTGGATGTTAGAGATTAGCACTAAAGCTGTAGAAACTCAACTTGGTGTTGATTTGGCAGAAGTTTATGCTCGCTCTGACTTGTGTAGGTAAGTAGGTAAGATTGTAATTTACGCATTCGTCCGATTCAAAGAAAATTGTGGAGTAATCTTTGTTCGTGTCCTGTTAAACACTTTTACAGGAGAAATCAACAGCTGATTGAACAACTAAGCATTCCGCAAACAAGTTCTAAGGATCTGCACTTTTCATCCCAATACTCTCAAAGCTTCATCAATCAGTGCAAGGCTTGTTTCTGGAAGCAACATTTGTCGTACTGGAGGAACTCAGAATACAATGCTATTCGATTTTTTGTCACAATTGTCGTTGGTATACTGTTTGGTCTTGTCTTCTGGAACAAAGGAGCCAAATTGTAAGTTAGAATTGCTAGTTTTTTGGATATAGAACAGAAACATAGTTCTGAATCCAGTGAAGTTGGTTATTGATTAATGTTATTGACAGGGAGAATCCACAAGATGTTATTAACTTTCTTGGAGCTACTTACGCTTCAATACTCTTAGTTGGAGCGCTAAATGCTGATTCTGTGCAACCTGTGGTGGTGCTTGAAAGAACAGTCTTTTATCGGGAAAGAGCTGCAGGAATGTATTCAGCATTTCCTTATGCCTTTGCTCAGGTAACAGAACTCAAGTTAGCTGAGAATGATGTTCACATAAGATCACGAGTGAATGTTGAAATTGTGGGTATCATGCAGGTGGCTATAGAGATAATCTATGTGTCAATCCAAACCCTGATATATTCTGTTCCTCTGTACTACCTTATGGGATTTCACTGGAAGGTGGATAGATTTTTCTACTTCTACTATTTCATCTTCATCTGCTTTTCATACTTCTCATTGTACGGGATGATGGTGGTTTCACTCACTCCAAGCGTTCAAATTGCTGCCATTGTTATGGCGTTCTTTGTGAGCATCTGGAACTTATTCTGTGGCTTCTTCATCCCTTGGCCAGTAAGTATCTCATTTGAAACCCATATATCAGTAAAAAAAGGAATTGTCTGATGAAGTTGCTTAGTGGTACTGATATTTGAAACACAAACACAGATGATCCCCAAGTGGTGGAGGTGGTACTATTGGTGTAATCCGATATCTTGGACAATTTACGGAATAGTAACATCTCAGGTTGGTGACAGTCAGCAGCTTCTTCAAATTCCAGGATTTGGAGATGTGCCATTGGTTTTGTTCCTCAAGGCATACTTTGGTTATGATTACCAGTTTCTGCACACTGTAGTCATTGCCAATGCCTTCTGGCTCCTGCTTTTCTCTCTGATTTTCGCACTAGGAATCAAATTTTTCAACTTCCAAAAGAGATAGACGTTGATCCCGAGTATTTTGGAGAATTTGCAATACGATTGGACAGAGTTATTAAAGACAATAATTGTTTTACCACCAAATTGTATACATCCTTTATTAATTATTCCATAATTTTTACTTACCTATGATTGATGCTTTTCATTTTCTATATATACATATATATGTATGTATGTATGTATGTATTCAAATATGTAAGACATATGGGTGATTATTTTTAGACAAAAGGTACTAAATGTTTCTTAACATTTCATAAAAACTCTAAGATAGTCCCTGATATTATTTATAGTATCACGTTACGCCTTAACAATTTTAAAACAGTACTACAATTCTAATTTTTTTAGTATATCGGGTTTAAAATTTAGGTTATGTCATATTCAACCTATGAGGTGTAGGTTTTGTTGCTTCCACACTTCTCTTAAAGAGAGAATCTCAAAATACCTCTCTTCTTTTCATTCTCGCCCATTTGATGAATTACCTTCATGCCCCCCTCTCTCCCCTCCTTACTTCGAAAAGGTTAGCTACTGTTTGAGGATATTTCTGGAATTCTCAGAGGTTCACAAATGGAGGAGCTCTCCTCCCCTCTGGAGATCTCTAGTGTTGGGCGATCCTTCTGCATCTTTTTCGAACGATCTCTTGGATAAGGGAGACCCCTCAACATCGAAGGAGTAGTTCCCACCTTTATCAAGTATGAAGACTATGGGGAATCAGAGGGAAGAGCCTGCTGGGACACATAGAAATGGTGAGAAATTTCAGCATACAGTGCCGACAGAAGGAGCTTGGAAAAATAGAGCCAGTAGTTAGTCCAACAAGGGGAAACTGAAGTACTACCCGAATGTGCTCCAGGATGGGATTTTTACTCCTCCGTTGGAGTTGCTACAAGTAGGTGCTAGAGCATGGTCGAATGCTTTGGTTGGTTTCTTTTGGTCCAAAAGATTGGCTTTTCCAGCGGTTAGTGCATGGGCAAAGGCTAGATGGGGACATAAGGGTCTAGAGAAGGTGATGCTTAAGGAGGATGGGTCAATGTTATTCAAGTTCTTTAAAAAGGCCAATTTGTTGGAGATTGTAGAGCAAGGTCCTTGGCATATTGGGGACTAACCACTGTTTCTACAACAATGGAAACCGGGAATGGGTGTGGACAGAGGGACAATAGATACAATTCCTTTATGAGTACAGTTTTATGGATTACCAATGGAGTATTGGACAGTGAAGGGGCTAAGTCACCTGGCTAGCGCATTAGGCAATCCAATCTGTATGGACTCCCAAACTGCTGCAATGGACAGAATCGAGTATGCAAAGATTTGCATTGAATTCCCAAAGCATGCTCCTTTACCGAAAAAACTACCAATCCTCTGTCTTGGTGAAACAGGAGAGTTGGTGAGAGATGAAATTCTCTTCTCTTATCCATGGAAATCAGTATCTTCGAGAAAGAAATGGGTTGCTACAGGTTGAATTTTGAAATCAGGTTGGCAGGAAGATTTAGAGAATGGAGAGGTTACAGAACAAGGTCAAGCTCAAACTATAAAGCAGGGACTTTTTCTGGAAGGGAATAGTAATGCGATCAATATGGTTAGCTCTTCTCCTAAGCAACAAAATGAAGAGGTGATAGTTCACAATGCAAATGTAAATAGTGTAATATTAAATGGGAGGTCTAAGGAGACAATCTAGGAGAAGGGGAGTAATAAGAATATGGCTTGTGTTGATGACCTGAAACAAAACCATAGCCATGATGAGGAGTCGGTAAGAGAGGGAGGTCTTATGATAAGGGAAGCCTTAGTACTTCAAACGACCATTACTAATCAGTCCTTCGAGGGTGAAGGGAAGAAGGCTTGCATGAAGACAAATAAATCGATTCCAAAGCTTCATACTTTGGAGGCTGATGAATCTGAAAATACAGAAACTAGTATTAATTTGGGAAAGGGAGTAGAATCTGATACTGAAGCTGGGGAGATTGGTCTTTTATCAATCGAAGTTGGGAAAAGAGTGTTGAAAAGAAAAAAGGTAAGAAGAAAAAGCATAAGGGACTTCTGTCCCTGGAGTGTCTTTTTTGATATAAAGGGCTTATGTCCCTGGAGTGTCTTTTTTGACAATACCTTTAGATGTCGATTTTAGTATGGAATACAAGGGGACTTAAGATCCCCTCAAAAAATTGATGGTGCAGGAACTAGTTGCTGAAAAATAACCTATTTTGGTAGGACTTTTAGAAACAAAAATAAAGGCTACTGTTGTCCATAAGGTGACGGATTTTTTGGGGTCCAAGTGGAAATGTTTCTCTAATTACATTCACCACTACAATGGTCGGATTATGTGCTGGTATAATACTGACAGGGTTGAGGCTCATGAAATAAAGATGGGAGATCAATTCATCCACTTTCGATGTCAGCTAATAGGTCAGTTTCAGTTCGAGGTAAGTATGATGTATGCTTCTAATTTTGCTTTCCAAAGAACTAAATTGTGGGAGGAATTACTGGAAATATATGGAGGTATGCAAGATCCATGACTTGTGTCAGGTGATTTTAATTGTTGTCTATGATCTGATGAAGTGGAAGGAGGGGCTGGTTTTCATTCTGGGACAGGAGCTGAACTAAATTATTTGCTATATAGTACTGATTTAGTGGATCTTAGAGGATTGGGGAGATGGTTTACATGGGAAAATAAACAAAAGGGACAGATGTTTATGAGGAAGAAGCTAGATCGAGCGTTGGTGAATCAAAGTTGGCTAAGATGATTTCTTATGGCATCGGTAGTGTTCGGAAAGCTGGTTTTTTCTGATCATACGTCTATCTTAGTATAACAAATATATGGTAGTTTCAAGGTCAGAGCTCCGTTACAGATTTTTTAATGGGCTAATGCAGATGGAAGGGTATATGTCCATGATTCAACGGGTTTGGGATATGACTATTAATGGCCATAAAGCGTATCAGTTAATGCAGAAGCTAAGGCTTGCTAAAGTTGCAATAAAAGAGTTCAGCAAAGGCAGAAGAAGAGATGTAGCAGAATTGGGCTAATTGCTAAATGAGGTCCAAAAGCAATGCTATACAGACCCTTCCAACGTAAGTTTGAGAAATAGGGAAGCAGATTGTTTGAAGCAATATCAAGAAATACTCCAACTACAAGATTCGATAATGAAGCAAAAAGCTAGACAGACATGGATCAAAGAAGGGGACATCAATTCTAGATTTTTTCAGGCATCGGTACTAGCCCGGAGAAACAGTAACAAAATAACGGAATTGATAGATGATGAAGGGCATAGACTTACCTCACAACACAAACTTGCAGATCATATACGTAATTACTTTTTGAGACTTATAGGGAGAAATAACACCCAGCTGAACGGATTTGGGGTACTAGATGTGATGAATTATTGTCCGAGGCTAAAGATTTTGGAGGTGCTCACTTCACCTTTCATAGCCCAACAAGTGAAAGAGGTGGTATTCCGAATGCACAACTCTAAAGCACCTAGACCCGATGATTTTTTTGCTGGTTTCTTTCAACAGACTTGGGATATAACAGGACCTCTTGTAACGGCAGCAGTGTTAGAATTTTTTTCTTTTAGCTCGATGTTGAAAGAAATCAATCATACGTATGCTTGTTTAATTCTGAAAAAGGACAGACCAGAGAGGATCACAGATTATCGCCCTATTTCGTGCTGCTCTATGGTA
Source organism: Erythroxylum reticulatum (assembly GCA_025504915.1). Lineage (NCBI taxonomy): Eukaryota > Viridiplantae > Streptophyta > Magnoliopsida > Malpighiales > Erythroxylaceae > Erythroxylum > Erythroxylum reticulatum. The sequence continues at coordinate 3,637,704 of JANSVA010000217.1, forward strand.
TACAAGATCATTGCAAGTTTATTGGCTAATAGTTTGAAAATGGTATTGGTTGAGGTGGTTACAAAGTCTCAAGGGGCGTTTCTTCCATCGAGAAGTATTGGGGACAATATATTGCTTCTCCAAGATTT
>JANSVA010000217.1:3660782-3690924 GCA_025504915.1 Erythroxylum reticulatum
AATTTGGCCGAACTCCGTTATCAAATTTGGTGTCGTGTGTTTGTTTTATTGGCATTCTAGTTGTGTTGAAATAGTTTATTTCCTAACACAATCATCATGGGTCCTTTTTGCTTATTAATAGCCATGTTTTCGCATTTATTTATCAACACGTTTATATTGTTGAGGATTGAAACCATGTGTACTAAACGAATGACTCCTTGATTTGTGTATAACTTCAAAGAGAGCAAACTCTGGCGAGTTTTAACTTGAACGAGTGTCCAAGACTTGTCTTCAAATGCAATATAAAAATAACCTTTTGAAACTTACGTGTTTGGATGTTTTCAATTCGTAATTTTGTTTTCAGTTTGTATGATTTGATAATTATGATTATTATATTATTAAGAAAACTGTACCCTTTAATATTAATTTTTTTTAAAAGTATAATACAAAACGTCATTGGAGGAGGTGTCTACCCCAAGAACAAGTTGTCTCGATTATTACTAAGCAGAAGATGGAGTTGATCTCTTTAGTCAGGTTGTTATTGTCGTTTTTGTCGGTTAGGGCAAAAGACCTTTCAATTGTCCGTCCCAACTCCCAACAGATCGATCTAGTTTAGGTCTGTTTCATTGCTTAAAGACTTATCATAACCGTTAAACTATAACATTTGAATATGACCGAATACGATTAGAGCACTGTGACAAGATGTCTTAAATCATGTTAAGCTATAACATGTGAACATCAACGGATAGGGTTACGTTAAAACACTATGACAAGATGTCTTAAATCATAATTTAACCTAAATGGGACAAAGTAAACAGTACGTACCTTTATAATAATGTTTCTGTGACGAAAAGAGGGTCTTTGCTTACAGGTATAAGAATATTATAACAGGAGAACCTTGACACAACTAATAAAAATTGTGTCTTTGTAATCAGAAAATAACATATTTAAATCACGGAGATAACCTTTTGTAAAAATATAAAAGTACAGCTGTGTACATTGGCCTGTTCTAAATTTTGTAAAAGGAGGAGCCTTGTGTACTTATATAAATATAATAGAACTTCAAATTATGTAATTTTTTATATTACAAATAACTCATTTCCATCCGATTATACCATATTTCAAATAGGAATATAACCGGGAGAAGGTATCAATTATCCACTAACATTTTATTTAAAGTCTAACATTTTCATAGTGGTACTAAAACCCTATGTTTTGGTCCTATTTGACAAATAACAGATTATATTAGCTATTAACTGATTCTATCAGCTACTTTCAGCTGATTTGACGAGCGAATAACATCACATGTTTATTAAAGAAGTTTAGTAAAATTAATTATTTAGTATTATCTGTTGATATATAAAATGAATTACGAGGACATTATTTAAAAAATTATAAGGGCATGAATATTATGCTTCTTGGTATTTCGTTGAATATTTTTATAAGAATTTAGATTTAGATATATAATTTTACAAAAATTAAGTTTATAACTTTAATAAAAATCATAACAGCAATAATAACAACAACAACAACAATAATAACAATAATAATAATAATAATAATTCAACATTAAATTCTCTATTAATATGAATGTCGCAGCGAACTACACCATATTAATATTTTTCATATAATATGTATGAATCTTATTATTTAATAAATTAAAAATATCTATAATTATAGTATGACACAAATAGGATATATAGTAGTTATATACTAAAAATATTGATTTGATATGACTCTTTATATTCAAAAACTTAATATTATGATTTTTTAAACATAAACTAATATTATAAAGATTAAAAAGTTTAATTAACCCCTTTATTATATTCTTCCAAACTTTACAACATAATTGTACGATAAAAAAGCTAACTTTGAAAGCACACAAAGCAAAAGTAGAGAGTAAAGTAGAGGATAATATTGTCATTAGGCAAATAGCTAACTTCAAAAGCTCCCCTTATTGAGCTTTTAAAAATCAAATTATTAGGATTAAATAAGCTAACCAATAAGTCATTCATCAAACACATCAATAACTTTTTAAAACAATAAAAAAGCTAAAAAAAAATTGATAAGTTGTTTACTAAACACCTCCTTATCTGAGTTAAATTTATAGTATCTTTTAGTATATAAATCATAAATTTAGCTTGTGGCATACCATAATTAGGTAATTTAAACATACAAGATGTCGATATAATCTTAAAATTGATTTCTTTAAAATTGTCTAAATTTATAATTTTTAACATTTCACAAAAAGTAGTATTTTAATAATAAATATTATTTTTAAAATGTAAAGTCATATAAAAATTATGATGATAATTTATTTAAACTTTGTAGGTAAATTTACGGTGGAAAATATAACTTCAACCGAATATAAAGCATTTATGATGTGACCCACTTCATATAAAAGGATGAAAAAAAGTATGAGTCATTTTATTAGTTTCAACTCCTCACTTAAGGCTCTTTTTTGTAGAAGGTCTTGAATTCGAGTCACCAAAAAGGAGGAAAGATGAGAATTTTTTCTGTTAATAATCCTCTAGCCCCATAGGTATGCTCTTTGATTGGATGAGCAAAGCGAGTAATTAATTAGCAACTAACTAATCAGTATATGACAACTCCTTGTGCGTAGAAATGTACATGTTACGTAAGAATCTGAAAAATTTTGAGGTTTCAGTTTTACTTCTTTTAGGATTCTTGGAGTGAGGTCTTCGAGTGGCCCAAAAGCTGTGATACCTAATGTATATATATAAAAAGAAGTAAAAGCTTTTATAAATTTATAGAAAAAAATTGGTATTTATTTTTTAATAGCTATTTTCGGATTAAAATTATTATTGAGCCAAAAGAATTAAAACTTGTGCCAAAACTAGAAGTTGATACGTCTTGGAAGATTTTGGTTCGGCACACAAATTGGATGAACTTCAAAACCTTAAGCCCATACCTAAATCATTTATGGTGAGACATAAGAGGTATCGTACGTGAACAACAAAGATTAATGTACGTGTCTTTGTTAAGTTTTTAATAGATACGAACCCCACACCATATCTTATCTGAACATGACAACCCTAATTAGTGCATGAAAATGTTTATTCTCCTAGGTCGACTATTTTCATATTTCTTAATTCATTAATGTCCAAGTTCTATAGCTACCTACTAGGTCGCTTCATACTCTTTCCGGCTGCTCGGAAAGATACCCATCTGCTGCTTCTATTTATATCCCTTCCTAAAAATTGTTGTACTGTCATGATTACAGCAGATCCATTACGGCTTTTTTACTTACAGACAAATGCTTACGTGTACCAGTGTTTAATCTTCATCTATGTCGGAATTAGCTAGGTCAGGTGAATGGTAATCCTTGGATAAAAAGAAGAAGAAGAAATCCTCTGATCAGTTTCAGATATTTTTGTTTCAGCTCTAGCAATTAATAGAATTCTTTAATTCCCAACTCTACACTCTCTAACTACTCGTTGCGACCTTTTGGTGTTACTGAGTACTGCAATTGGTCAAAAAGCCCCTACGGAATGGGCAGGAAGAGAGGAGTCGCGCAGTGGTAAAGGTGGTAATGTCTTTCTGATATTAGCACCACCGGCAGTTATGTCATTCATTCTTCTGCACCTACCCTCTTACTGCACCCGACAATACTGCCAACTCATGACGCTTTTTTAGCTTGGTTACACGTAAAAAGGGAAGAGGGACCAACGTATGTGCATTAATGTAGAAATACAAACGAGAATTCGTAGCCTATAACGACATGCATGTAGATTCTTGATCCATAATCCATTTATATTAACGTAATTAAAGGCTTTGTGTCAGTAGCTAGATAAGGTAGTTTGAGAAGGAAGTAGCAGGAGACCACAGAAACTTTTTGGCAGAAATGAGGAATGGCAACGATGTTCTACATAACCAGGTTGATCCAACTAATATTAAACCCAGGATGCCAGATGAGAAGTTGACGCATGGCGTGTTTCAGATATTCGATCAGAATTATGTGGACTTCCTCACAAGGCTCAAGAACAGAATTGAAAGGTGATTGTATATATATATATTTTTTCCCCATTTTCTGTTTTGAGTTTGCTTTGTCGTATTCCACTAGTTTATTAGAGGAAGGAGATGAAAAGCTTAAGTCTACGCAGTTGTCATCTATGATACCTTTTGCCTTGTTATTTAGTTCTCAGAAACCATGTTTCTCATTTTCTGTTGTTTCAGAAGAAATAGACTGGTTTTTCTTTTTGTTTCCATGCACAGAGTAGGAATTGAACTACCAAAGGTTGAAGTTAGATTTGAGCATTTATCTGTTAAGGGAGAAGCACATATAGGGAAGAGGGCAGTTCCCACTTTGCTAAATTCCACCTTAAACACAATTGAGGTAAATTTTACTAACAGGAGAAAACATAAATATATATACAAATACCAGGATTTGAACTTTGAAATTCAATCTTGTTCTTCCTGTAAATGCATAGGATATACTTGGAATGTTTGGATATGGATTTTCAGAGAAAAAGGTTATCCAGATGCTGCAAGATGCAAATGGAATTATAAGGCCATCAAGGTGATTAGATTTCAAATTCAACTTGTACTGTATTTCCTTCCATTCTCCAAGTTTTTGAGCAACTGTTTATTCATGTGAATTCAGGTTAACACTGCTTCTAGGCCCTCCATCCTCTGGAAAAACTACACTGCTGCGTGCACTTTCTGGGAAACTTAAGCATGATCTAATGGTTTGATTTGCCTTCCTTGAACTCTCTTCTTCACTAATTAAGTTGTACCCTCCAATCTAACATGGTTACTGATGATTGGAGAATATGAATAGGTGACAGGAAAAATCACATACTGTGGCCATGAGTTTTCAGAGTTTGTTCCACAGAGAACTAGTTCTTATATCAGCTCTCATGACCTTCACCATGCTGAGATGACACTCCGCGAGACACTGGATTTCTCAGCCCGTTGTTTGGGAGTGGGGATCACAAGTGACATTTTGTTGGAACTATCGAAACGGGAGGAAGAAGCCGGTATCCAACCGGATCCGGTGATCACTGCATTCATGGATTCCACAGCTGATATCAAAAGTTGTTTGATTAGAGAATACATTGTCAAGGTTTGAGTTTCTAATTTATTATGCTTAAGCATACCAAAAACACAACAATCGACAATCCTCACCAATTGTCTTACAAACATCGTATAGGTTCTGAATCTGGAGATATGTGCTGATACTGCAGTTGGTGATGAGATGAGAAGAGGCATATCTGGTGGAGAAAAGAAGCGTCTAACTACAGGTATGTCTCACTATCCGACTTTTTCGGTTTGATCAAAGCGTATTCAGGATTCCTGTATTGAAACAATGATTGCTCTAATAATATTTTTTTATTGATGTTGGCTACCGAGAACAGGGGAAATGCTGGTAGGACCAGCAAGAGTGTTCTTCATTGATGAAATATCAACAGGATTGGATAGTTCCACGACTTTCCACGTTATAAACTTTCTGAGACAGATGGTTCGTATTATGGACGTGGCTATGGTTGTCTCTCTGCTTCAGCCCGCCCCAGAGACATTTGAACTCTTCGATGATATTATACTACTTTCAGAGGGTCAAATCGTGTATCAAGGTCCTCGAGAGAATGTTCTTGAGTTCTTTAAACATGTAGGCTTCAAATGCCCCAAAAGGAAAGGAATAGCGGACTTCCTGCAAGAGGTAACTTCAAGGAAGGACCAAGAGCAATATTGGTGCAGAAGGGACAAACCTTACACATACATATCAGTATCCAAATTTGTCACAGCATTCAAATCTTTTCACATTGGCCAGCAACTCTCGTACGACCTCGGAGTTCCTTTTGATAAATCTAATGTGCATCCCTCTGCTTTGACAAGAGAAAAGTACAGCATCTCTAGCTGGGAACTTTTCAATACGTGCTTTTCCAGGGAGTGGATGCTGATGAAGCGAAACTCTTTCATTTACATATTCAGAAGTACTCAAATGACACTCATGGCCATGATTGCCTTAACAGCATTCCCCAAGACAGAGATGAAAGCAGGTCAGAGACAAGATGGAACCAAGTTTTTCGGAGCACTCTACTTCGGTCTCATGGGTGTAATGTTTAATGGAATGGTAGAGCTCCCTCTCATGGTCCTCAGGCTACCTGTGTTCTTCAAGCAAAGGGATCTGTTGTTCTACCCTGGTTGGGCTTTTGGCTTCACAATTTGGCTCCTGTGTATTCCCATATCAGTTCTTGAATCAGGAATTTGGGTTAGTTTGACGTATTATACCGTTGGATTTGCACCATCTTTCTGCAGGTTGGTTTCATCTTTATAACAGACCATTACAGCTACCTGGTGTTTTAAGGGCATCTTCTCTTAATGAACTTATTCACATCTGTAGGTTCTTGAAACAGTTTTTAGCGTTCTTCAGTGTGCATCAAGCGGCTCTTTCTCTCTTCCGTTTAATGGCGGTAGTTGGAAGAACGCAGGTCATCGCACATACACTTGGTGCTTTTACCCTCTTGATGGTCGTTGTGCTTGGAGGTTTTATAGTCTCCAAAGGTAACAACTTTCTATTCAATATCAGGATTCTGCATATTGGTTTTGTGTTTTGAGTTCGCTGAAAATTTTAAACTTAGTCCTTTCTTCGGATTGCAGACGACATTGGACCCGTGATGACGTGGGCGTCCTATATATCGCCATTGATGTACGGGCAAAACGCCATATCTATCAATGAGTTTCTTGATGACAGATGGGGTGCTGTAAGCTCAAAGCATTAGAAATCTCATTCTTTTAATTGAATCTTCCGCATTCTCAATTTGATTTTTTATGAGTTGCATGAGTTTAATCAATAGAGCATGAAACGTCTTTGGAACAGCCTGCTAGCAACCCCAGTGAAGCCACAGTTGGGAAGTCTCTTCTCAAGGAAAGAGGTATCTTCACCGAGGAGTACTGGTATTGGACTTGCATCGCAGTGCTTATGGGGTTTTCTCTTCTTTTCAATTTACTCATCATTGTAGCACTTACATTTTGCAATTGTAAGTCACCGTTTTGCAAATGTTCGCCATTGTTGATTCTATGAATACCTTGAGAATTTTGTCGTCTGACTTTCTCTGGATTTTGAACATCAGTTCTTGGAAATTCTGGAGCAGCAATCGCTCAAGATGATTCTCAAATTGACAGTAACTCACAGTTGAACCCTCGTTCAAAAGGTAAGTAATCTGGAACCTGCACAATCACTCCATGAGATTTCTACTGAACTAACCTTTCGAAATGGTCAAGTGCTGCTACTCATGATGCTGATCAGGTATTACTTGTGTGTTTATGTTTTAGTGAGCAGGTATTGTGAAGAAAGTACCAAGACACTTGCTAGTTCTGCAAATGATCTGTCCAGAAGAGGAATGATTTTGCCATTCCAGCCTCTTTCACTGGCATTCAGCCATGTGAACTACTATGTTGATGTAGCTAGAGTAGGTCATAAACGTTGAAGATGATATGTTTCATATTGTCTGTTTCTGTTTTATCAGCATGTAATTTCTCAGGAAATGAAGAATCGAGGAATGAAGAAGAGGCGGTTACAGCTTCTACACGACGTGAGCGGCGCATTTAGTCCCGGTATTTTGACAGCATTAGTTGGGGTAAGTGGTGCAGGAAAGACCACTTTGATGGATGTGTTGGCAGGAAGGAAAAATTGTGGGTACATCGAGGGAAGTATCAGCATCTCTGGCTACCCAAAGAATCAAGCTACATTTGTGCGTGTCTGCAGCTATTGCGAACAGAATGATATTCATTCACCATATGTGACTGTTTATGAGTCTATTCTGTACTCCGCTTGGCTCCGGCTTGGCGCCCATGTCGATAAGGAAACACGAAAGGCACGATACAACACTACCTATCTCTTCTTCCTTTTCAGACTATCTTTTTTTCAACCTTAAACGTGTGACCTCCTTGTTTTGACTATGAGTTTATTGCCTGTTTTAGATGTTTGTTGAAGAAGTAATGGAATTGGTTGAGCTTATGCCCTTGAGGAACTCTTTAGTAGGAATTCCAGGAGTTGATGGTCTTTCAACAGAGCAGAGAAAGAGGCTGACAATAGCAGTAGAATTGGTGGCTAACCCATCCATCATCTTCATGGATGAACCTACATCAGGCCTTGATGCTAGAGCAGCTGCAGTTGTTATGCGCACTATAAGAAATACAGTGGATACAGGAAGAACTGTTGTCTGCACAATACACCAACCGAGCACTGACATATTCGAAGCCTTCGATGAGGTGCTTTTCACTTTCGATTCAATCTACACTTTCCTCCATGTATGGTTCTATATCTTCCCAAGTGAAATCCACCTCAGTTTGAAATGTCTTGCAGCTCCTGTTGATGAAAAAAGGAGGAAGACTGATATATGCTGGACCTCTCGGTCAACATTCCTGCAAGCTTATTGATTATTTTCAGGCAAGTCTATCTAATATCAATCATTGTTGTGGCTGATCAAATGAACCAAGTGCATCTGTTGAGACATTTATTTTCTGGAATTCTTTCTTCCAGTCTATTCCAGGAATACCACAAATGAAAGAGGGCCATAACCCTGCTACATGGATGTTGGAGATCAGTTCTCCTATTGTAGAAGCCCAGCTAGATATCGACTTCACAGAGATATATGTCCACTCTGATCTCTACAGGTAAGTAAGAAACAAGAGAGTTTAATATTCTCCCTTCATTCTGAAGGTGTAGAATGATGGTTCCTTCTTGTTGCTCCTATCCATCGCAGACGCAATGAACAACTTATCAAAGAGCTAAGCATTCCCCAACCGGGTTCTGAGGATCTTCATTTCCCTTCACGTTATTCCCAAAGTTTCATAAATCAGTGCAAGGCTTGTTTCTGGAAACAACACTGGTCGTACTGGAGGAACTCACAGTACAATGCCGTTCGATTCTTCACGGCAATTCTCATCGGTATATTGTTTGGTCTTGTCTTCTGGAACAAAGCGTCCCAAGTGTATGTCCCAATTTCTTCACCCTAAACTGCATTTTCCGTTTTGTCTTCCAAGTCATTTGGAAAGGTAGAAACAAAGATTTTTAGCATTCAGTTACTTAAGAGATGAGTTCAGCATTTGAAATATATATTGTTGATAGGAACAATCAACAAGATCTTGTTAATCTTTTGGGAGCAGCCTATGCTTCTATACTTTTGGTTGGAGCTCTGAATGCAGAAACCGTGCAGCCTGTTGTTGTCATAGAAAGAACTGTCTTCTACCGTGAAAGATCAGCAGGCATGTACTCAGCATTCCCATATGCATTTGCTCAGGTAACAAATTGGAAGTCTTCATGTAACTTTTCCCTTAAGAGTTCCTATACCTATTCTGCTTCTTGTTCTTGACACACGAGTTCTGGATCCAGGTAGCCATAGAAACAATTTACGTTGCAATCCAGTCCCTGGTTTATGCTCTTCCTTTGTACTCCATGATGGGGTTCACCTGGAGGGTGGACAAGCTATGCTACTTTTACTACTTCATTTTCATATGCTTCACCTACTTCTCATTGTTCGGGATGATGGCCGTTTCCCTAACTCCTGGCCTTCAACTTGCTGCCATTGTTATGGCTTTCTTCACAAGTATATGGAACTTATTCTGCGGCTTCTTCATCCCCAATCCTGTATGTAATTTCTGAAAAGCTTATCAGATGGTTCCTAACATTCCATTTTCTTTCTGATGGAGACTTTCTAGTGTCTGCTCTTTCTGACACTTGGCATCTAAATATTGCAGCTAATACCAAAGTGGTGGAGGTGGTTTTACTGGTCTAATCCAGTTGCTTGGACTATTTATGGCATTGTAACTTCTCAGGTTGGTGACAGTAAGACTCTTCTCCAAATCCCTGGATCAGAACCAAGGGCCACTGACCTATTCCTGAAAGACTACTTTGGCTATGATCATGACTTTCTTTTTACTGTAGTCCTTGCCAATGTAGGTTGGGTTATCCTCTTCTTCTTTGTTTTTGCCTTTGGCATCAAGTTCCTCAATTTTCAAAAGAGATGAGGAACATTCATAGTGTTGATGAACTACCAAAAAAAAAAAAAAAACTATAAGTGATATATAGATATTAAAGCTAGAATATTGGAACCCATATAATATAAACATGTTATTACATTTTCCTTAAACAATTGTTGATAAATTTGAGAATAAAAAGAGAAAAATTTGTTGCTTCAGAATCATTTTTGCTTCATATGTACACAATTTTTCTGGTCATTTTTTAACAATATAGAATAATTCTATTAGCCAGATATCATTTTGAATTGAACAAAAAAAAAATTATCTAAAATCAAGACAAATTTATTGATTTCTTCATTTGCATAAAGAAAGAGATTAAGATATTACAATATTAATTGAAATTTTATTAATAAAAAATTAATAGTCGTTATTTTAATAATTTTTATAGTTATCATGACTCGTATTTATTAAAACATATACCAACAAATTATTTACAATATATAAAAATAATTTAATTAATATGAGTCATGATAATCATAAAATCTTTAAAATAAAAATAAATAAGAATGTTCCACGGGCAAATTTTTATGATATAATAAATACTTTTGTATTTATACTTAGGATTAATAAAAAAAACTCAAACTTTGCTCAATTTTGTAATTATAGTTCGAACTTTAAAAAGTGATAATTAAATATCCAGACTTTTAATTTTTTCCAATTCTATCCCAACATTAGTGGCTCTGTTAATTTTGCTGACACGACTTGTCATATGTTTTAAAAACTCTAAATACTTATACACATCAAACCTAATTAAACTAATCAATTAAGTTTAACTAAACTACTTCATTTAACTAAACTAACTGATTAAATATAAATAAACTACGTCATTTTGAGATTGAAATCCTTAAATCAAAGAATATGGGTATGGGGTGTTGGCTTAGATATCATATTGGTAAAGAGAGAACATAATAGCCTCTACTAAGGCTATATAAGGAGGCATATGTTTAAGGTGTTATACATCCCAAATCTCTTTCCCATAACCTTGTGTATAATTCTTGGTGTGGATTGTAAGATCTTCCTCTTATAATATTTGTTTTCTATAGTGGAAACTTTTCTATTCTTGCCCGTGGTTTTTCTCCATATTCATTAAGGGGCTTTCCATGTTAAATCTTGTGTATTCCTGATGTGAGCAGGAGCAAGAATTACCATGAAGATGACATTCGTAATGGGGGCGAGCTTGTCATTCCAATTGGACTTATGTTCAAAGCTAGGACCAAGAGACTTAAAGAGACTTTCTATGCGTATGTGGGCCAATTTGTGGAGAGAATGGAGTGCACTAAGCCTATTGGAGGAGAGCTATCTGAATCATAGCCCCAATTGATTTATTTATCTCAAATCCTTAGATCAGACTCACTTGAGACTTAAAGACCATTGTGTTGGGTTGCACAACATGATTAGACTTGGGAGTGCGTTAGGTCAAGCCTAGACGTGTTTTTATTATTCTATTTTGGACTTGTTTTAAGTTATAATTATCTTTTAGGCTTCCATATATTTTAAACTCAAGTCTTTTAGCATTAAGCATAGGTATAAATACTTATGTTTTAGGATTTTTGAAAGACAACTTTGATCATATTTGTTTTCTGTGAGTCGTCGACCATATTGAGAGGAGAAAACTCCCTTGTTCTTTTCAACTTAGGAATTAAACTCACTTATCAATTGAATCAGATTGTGGCGTGATTTGATTCTACTAACTTTTTTGGTTTGTTTTTTACCCGTTATCTAGGTTGCTCGAGACAAGTTCTTTATGAGGTTTAGTAGATAAATTTGAAATCTTGCATATCAGATTTAGTTTTCGTTAATTCGAATCTATCCTCTTCTTCTTTCCTTGAATTTGATTTTTTTAAAAATCTTTCAATTCCGTGGAGCGCGATATTTTGGTATCAGAGTCTTGGTTTGGAGGAGAATTCTTATTCAACTCTATCAAAATTCAAAAAACCGCTGCTCATCACCATCCAATTATCGTCAGTTTATCAATTTAGGTGTGATTTAACCTTTGACCTAGGATTTCAATCTTTCTTCTTATTTTATTTTAGTTAGAGTTTTCAATTACTTGTTAAAACTTTCGGCTTATATAAAAAAAAGTCTGAAAAATCCAAAAAACCTAAAAAATCCGAAAAAAGAAAGCTGGAAAAAAATCCTAAAAAATCCTTAAAAAAGAAAAAAGTCAAAAAAATATGAAAAATACAAAAAAAAGAAAAAGAAAAAGTCAAAAAATTTCTTTAAAAAATGAATTTTTTTCTTTTCTTCTTTTGTTTTCTTTGTTTCATCATACACATACTTGCTAGTTAGTTCGAAATTTTTGTACCCTTTTTTATTCTTTTGATCAGTTCAGAATTGGTTCCGAGTAGTGAATTGAGTTTCAGTGGTAAAAGACAATAGTGTGTAAGTTTATTTGAGGGAATCATTGCCGTGACTTAAACATGAGGGGACTGACATCATTTGAGTGAAACACGTGGAGAGTGTGTAAGGTTGTTTATCACTAACCTTGTTTTATAGGTATATCATTTTATTTACAATGTCATAGGGAGGTAGTAATGATGACAACCAAGAGGAGATGCAAATATCGCTTTCACTTTGAGAGCCATGCAGCAACAATTTGAGAGGTTCAATCTAGTCTTAAATGACGTTAGGGGACAAATGGATGAAATCAGACAAGGGAGATACGAGGAACTTCAAGGTAGGCATGTAGATGTACATCAGCGATAACCACCACCTCGTAGACAACCAGCACAGTATGAGCCTGAGGAGGAGGAGGACTATGAAGAGCGTATGCCTAGGAGAGCTCGGAGAGGAGAACCCCTCAATAGGTGAGATGGAGACCTCAAATCCATCAAGATGCAGATCCCAGCATTCAAAGGGAGGAATGATGCTAAGGCATACTTGGAGTAGGAAACGAAGGTTGATTTGATCTTCGAGTGCTATAACTTCTCAAAAGAGAAGAAGGTAAAACTTGTTGCTGTTGAATTTACAAATTATGCACTAATATGGTGGGATCAGCTTGTGACCTCTAGGAGGAAGAATGGAGAGAGACCCATCAATATTTGGGCAGCAATGAAGGCATGTATAAGGAAGAGATTTGTACCTTTTTAACATTATAGGGAGATGCATCAAAAGCTCCAAAGACTCACACAGGGCTAAGTCAGTAAAGGACTACCACAAGGAGATGGAGATTGCTATGATTTGTGCTAACATAGTGGAGGACCCCGAGGCCATCATGGCTTCTTGAGTGGATTAAATAGGGAGATAGCAAATGTGGTAGAGTTACAGTATTACTTGGAGAATGAGGACATGGTGAACATGACTATGAAGGTGGACAGACAGCTTAAAGCTAGAGTGACAGCAAGGAGTTTAGCAAGTTCTAGTTACTCATAGAACTCAAAATGACCCAAGAAGGAGGAGAAGTTTAAGGATAAGGGGGTGGACTTCAAGGTAGCACCTAAGAAACCAATTGAGGGATCTGATCAAAAAGGTACTTCTAACACCCAAGCTACTTCTAGTAAACATTCATCTATAAAATGTTTGGGTACTAAATTGCTTTATTCTACTACTTTTCATCCACAGACAGATGGATAGACTGAGGTTGTTAATAGAACCTTAAGTACCTTGTTGCGTGCTGTAGTTAGTAAAATTTTGAAAACTTGGGGTGATTGTTTGTCATTTATTGAGTTTGCATGTAATAAATGTGTGCATTCCACCACAGGTTATTCACCTTTTGAGCTTGTATATAGTTTTAATCCTTTGATTGTCTTAGATTTGATGCCTTTACCCTTGCATGAGTTGTCTAGTACAAATGGCAAGAGGAAAGTCGAGATGCTTAGGGAATTGCATGCGAAGGCAAGACAACACATTGAGTATAGAAACAGGGTGTATGTGAAGCAAGCCAACAAAGGGCGAAAGTTGGTGACTTTTAAACCTGGTGATTGAGTTTGGGTGCGTCTGAGGAAGGAGAGGTTTCCTACCCAGCGGAAACCTAAGCTGGATCACAGGGGTGATGGTCTGTTCCAGGTGTTGGAGAAGATAAATGACAATGCCTACAAGATTGACCTGCCAGGTAAATATTATGTTTCTGCAACTTTTAATATTACTGATCTTTCTCCATTTGATATGGATTCAGATTTGAGGACCAATCTTCTTAAGGAGGGAGGGACTGATGTGAGCAGAAGCAAGAATCACCATGGAGATGGCATGCGTGATGGGGGTGAGCTTGTCATTCTAATTGGACCTATGTCCAAAGCTAAGACCGAGAAACTCAAGGAGGCTTTCTATACATATGTGGGCCAATTTATGGAGAGAATGGAGTGCACCAAGCCTATTGGAGAAGAGTTATCTGAATCATAGGCCAAATTGATTCATTTATCTCAAATCCTTGGATCGAACTTACTTGGGACTTGAAGACCATTATGTTGGGCTGCACATCATGATCAAACTTGGGAGCGCGTTAAGCCAGGCTTAGACATGTTTTTATTATTCTATTTTAAACTTGTTTTAAGTTATAATTATCTTTTGGGCTTCCGTATATTTTAAGCCCAAGTCTTTTAGCATTAGCCTAGGTATAAATACTTGTGTTTTAGGATTTTTGGAAGACAACTTTGATCATATTTGTTTTCTGTGAGCCATCGGCCATATTGAGAGGAGAAAACCCTCTTGTTCTTTTCAACTTAGGAATTAAACTCACTTATCAATTGAATCAGATTGTGGCGTGATTTGATCCTACCAACTTTCTTGGTTTGTTCTTTCCCTATTATCTAGGTTGCTCGAGACAAGTTCTTCGTGAGGTCTAGTAGGTAGGTAAATTTGAAACCCTGCATATTATATTTAGTTTTTTTTAATTCAAATCTATCCTCTTCTTCCTTCTTTGAATCAGAATTTTTTAAAAAATTTTCAATTCTGTGGAGCGCGTTAGTTCCTTTTATCTCAATTTCTTTCTTATTGGTGTGTTTGCTCTATCTGGTGGAGTCCAACTCCTATCAGTGGTATCAAAGTCTAAGGGTTGCTTAAGTATGCTCTGTGGTTGCAGCATAGTCTGATCTTCTACATCAAAAAATCAAGTTTTTCTTTGGTGTTCTTGCGGGTTAATGGTGGTTATATTCTCGAGTTTTTGTTGTCATTTTTTAGGCATTTTTCGTTAGTATTTGAGGTGATTGAGTGCATGTCTAGGAAAGTTCTGTCTAAGGACACTGAGTTTTAAGTGGGACCATTTGTGACCCCTTCAGCCTTTCCTCGGAACTTTCCTGGTGTAATGCAGTCTTATTACATACTAAGTAGAGGTAACTTGAGGCGGATTCCTTTTTTTAACATAAGAGAATGGGAGTCAATTCTTGTGATAGAAGCAATGTCGACCAAATTTGATATTACAAAGTTTGATGGGATAAAGTTCTCGTTATGGAAATTGAAGATGAAGGTAATATTAGTAAAAGATAACTGATTGGAGGCCATTAGTGCTAGGCTAACAGATTTCACAGATGACGTCAAATGGAAACAAATAGATGCCTTGGCCATGTCAAATTTGCATCTCGGTCTATTAGATGATATCGTGCAAGGTGTAGAGGAAAAGAAAACAACCAAGGAGATATGGGATCATCTCACAAAGTTATCAATGACGAGAGGACAGTCAATGGACCGTGATTCCACTGGAAGCCACAATCAAGGAAGGTCAAAATCCAGAAGTAAGAAAAATCTCAAGTGTTACAACTGTGGCAAGAGAGGACACTTTAAAAGAGAATGTCGATTCAAGAAAGGTGGAGATAAGGCCTTTGAAGCATTAACTTCTCAGGGATGTGTTACCAATAGAAAAATCTTATACAGTGAAGTAGCAACGATGTTCAAGGACATAATCGAGATCACTTATGCTTAGATAATGGATTCAGGAGCAACGTGACACATGACTCATTGTATCAAACTTATAAATCTATCTCTGCAGGATCTGTATACATGAGAAATGATCATGCCTTAGAGATTACTGGGATTAGCACCATCAAGTTGAAGATGTATGATGGTACAGTTCACACTATTCAAAATGTGCAACATGTGAAGGGCTTAAAGAAGAATTTATTATTTTTAGGACAATTGGATGAAATTGGGTGTAAGATCTCCATTCAAAATGGAGTTGTGAAAGTGATCAAAGGAGTGTTTGTATTCATGAAGGCAAAAAGGATAGCTGCAAACTTATACAAGCTCACGGGAGAGACGTATATAGAACCAAATGCATCGATTGCATCAGTTAGTTCTGCAGAAAATGAAACAAAATTTTAGCACTGTAATCTTGGCCACATATCAGAACAATGATTGAAGATTCTCACTGAGCAGAAACTACTCCCT
The DNA here is from genome assembly GCA_025504915.1 of Erythroxylum reticulatum. NCBI lineage: Eukaryota > Viridiplantae > Streptophyta > Magnoliopsida > Malpighiales > Erythroxylaceae > Erythroxylum > Erythroxylum reticulatum. The sequence continues at coordinate 3,677,085 of JANSVA010000217.1, forward strand.
GGTCTCACAAAGGTAACACTACCCTTTTGTGAGCACTGTGTTACAAGTAACCAGTATAGACTGAAATTTAATGCATCAAATTTTAGAAGTAAAGATATTCTAGAATTGATTCACTCTGATGTATGACAAGCACTGGTTATGTCTTTGGGTAGAGCAAGATACTTTGTGACCTTTATTGATGATTACTCCAGAAGATGTTGGATGTATCTTATCAAGAGAAAGGGAGATGTATTTCTAACCTTCACAACATTTAAAATACAAATTGAGTTAGAGACAGGGAAGAAAATCAAGTGCCTCAAGACTGATAATGGTGGAGAATATACTAGTGATGAGTTCATTGATTTTTATAATCGAGAAGGCATTAAACGTCAATTCACCGTGCCTCAGACTCCTCAACAAAATGGATTGGCAGAGCAAATTAATAGAACTCTGATTGAAAGAACTAGAGTCATGTTGAGAACTGCAAATATGGCAAAGTCTTTCTATGCAGAATTAGTGAAGACCACCTGCTATGTGATCAATCGATCAACAATAAGATTGATTGATCTAAAGGCACCGATGGAGATGTGGATCGGTAAACCAGCAGACTATTATCAGTTACACACATTTGAAAATCCTGTGTTCATGATGTATAATACCCAGGATATCACAAAACTAAATATAAATTCCAGAAAATGTGGATTTATGGGGTATGCTGATGGAGTCAAGGGGTATCGAATACCCAAGATATTACAAAACTAGATCCAAAATCCAGAAAATGTAGATTTACAGGGTATGCTGATGAATTCAAGGGGTATCGACTATAGGATCTCACTTTCCATAAGCTCGTCATTAGTAGAGATGTCACATTTGCAAAAGATAAACTGCAAGAGAAAGATCAAAATAGCACATCTGAAGAAAATTCTGAAGTTGTAATGATTCAAGAGGAAAGGAAGAATGAACAAAAAGATTCTATTAAAGCTATATCAGCTCACGAGGAGCAAGAACCGGTTGAATATGGAAATACAGAAGTTCGATGGTCAACCCATGAAAGAAGAATCCCAACTTGGCAGTCTAACTATATTATAGAGGGTAATGTTACATATTGTCTCCTAACAAAAGATGGTGAACCATCAACATTCAAAGAAGCAACAAATAGCTCAGATACATCATTTTGTATGGTAGCAATATAGGAAGAAATAGAAGCTCTTCATAAGAATAAGACATGAAAGCTTGTGCCACTACCACAAGAGAGAAAACCTATTGGCAACAAATGGGTGTACAAGATCAAACGTAACAGTAATGATCAGGTGAAATGGTATCATGCAAGGTTGGTGGTAAAGGGATATGGTTAGAGAAAAGGTATCGACTTTATTGAAATTTTTTCACCTGTAGTTCATAAATTGTCCTAGCTATGTGTGCTACATTTGATCTACATTTAAAGTAGTTAGATGTAAAGATTGCATTTCTTCATAGGAACTTTGAAGAAAAAATTTACATGCATCAACCAGTAGGTTTTGAACAACCAGGGAAGAGAACTTGGTTTGCAGGTTGAACAAATCTTTGTACGATTTAAAACAAGCCCCAAGATTTTGGTACAAAAAAATTGATTCCTTTATAATGAGACGTGGATTCAACAAATTTAGTGCAGACCTTTGTGCATATTTCTAGCAGTTTGATAATAATGATTTCATTGTATTATTTTTATATGTTGACGACATATTGGTTACAAGCCCCAATGAAGATCGTATTCAAGATTTAAAGGCTCAGTTAGTTAGGGAGTTTGAAATGAAGGATTTAGGACCAACAAACAAAATTCTAGGGATGCAAATTTACAGAGATAGAAATAATAAGAAGATTTGGCTTTCTTAGAAGAACTACTTAAAGAAAATCTTACAACGCTTCAATATGCAAGATTGTAAGCCAATCTCTACCCCTTTTCATTGTAATTTTAAGTTATCCTCAAGTAAAAACCCTAGCATTGAAACAGAGAGGAAGGAGATGTTTCAAATACAGTATGCATCAATTGTGGAAAATTTAATGTTTGCTATGATTTGCACAAGACCAGATATTACACATGTACTTGGAGTAGTTAGTCGTTACATGGAGAATCCTGGTCAAGAACATTGATGGGCTATAAAGAAGATCCTAAGATATATTGAAGGGACCTCAAATGTTGCTCTATGTTATGAAGGATTTGAATTGATTGTCAAATGATTTGTTGATTTTGATTTTGCACGCGATCTTGATAAAAGAAAATCCACTATAGACTATGTGTTTACTATTGCAGGAGGAGTTGTGAGCTGGGTGGCTAAACTACAGACAGTTGTAACATTATCTACAACAGAAGCTCAGTATATGGAAGCTACACAAGCTTGTAAGGAATCGATATGAATAAAAAGATTTTAGGAGGAACTTGGGCACCGATAGGAGAAAATCCCTTTATATTGTGATAGTCAGAGTATCTTGTATATTGCAAAGAATCCAGTTTTTTATTATAGAACTAAACACATAGGAGTTCATTATCACTTTGTTCGCGAAGTGGTGGAAGATGGAAGTGTGTGCGTGCAGAAAATTCACACAAAAGAGAACCTAGCAGGTGCACTAACAAAACCAATCAACACTAATAAATTCATATGGTGTAGATCCTTGTATGGCTTGGCAGAGACATAGACTACAGAGAAATGGCAAGATAGAAATAACAATATGGAGATTGATTGGTTCTCAATCAAATTAGCAAGTGGGAGATTGTTGGCTTAAATCTCATATTGGTAAAGAGAGAACATAACAGCCTCCATTAAGGCGATATAAAAAGGCATATGTTTAAGGTTTTACACATCCCAAAATCTCTTTCTCATAATCTTGTGTATAATTCTTGATGTGGATTCTGAGATCTTCCTCTTGTAATATTTGTTTTCTATAGTGAAAAATTGTATATTCTTGCTTGTGGTTTTCTCCCATATTTGTTAACGGGCTTTCCACGTTAAATCTTGTATGTCCCTTTTATCTCAATTTATTTTTTGTTGGTGTGTTTGCTCTATCCGGTGGAGTCCATCTCCTATCATAGGGTTCAAAGATTTTAAAGAAGCATCAAATAAATTACCTCAATTGGAGGATGAAAAGAAGATCTAGACTCGAACTGTGGACAAAGCAAAGGAGAGGCTATGGATGAAAGGAAGGAAGGAGAAGTAGGATCAATATGTAACAGCAGAAGAGTTGCTGGCAAAAAAGGAAAAGGAGGGTTTTCAAGTTGTACAAAAGATGCTTGATATGCATGGACCACAAATAAGAGTGTTGACGAATTTGGAAAATCTAAATATGGAAAAGAAAGCAAAGGAGAATGATGTCCCAACGTTTGAGCTTTAGCATCACGTGAGATTGATTATGAATTTGGTTGAATTTGATATCCAAAAGATTGATAGGGATTTGAGAAATGAGAGGTAGACAACTATCAGCTTGCAGAAGGAGAAGGAAAAGTTAGAAATAGAGGCTGCACAACCAAAAAAAAAGACAATTAGATAACATGTAGGAAATCAATAATGTCTCGAGCCATATAGAGGAACAAAATTCTTTATGAACAATGACCTTAAACACACTTGCAAAGAATTTTTCAGAATTACACTTGCAAAGTCATGTGCAACATAGTTTAATGATGTTTAATCAGTTAATTTAATTAAACAATTTATTTTAGTTAAACTTAATTAGTTAATTTAATTAGGATTGACATTTATAAGTGTTTAGGGTTTTTGGAACATGTGACAAATTACATCAGTAAACTTAATAAAGACATTAATGTTGAGCTAAAATTGAAAAAAATGAAAAATTAAGTATTTAATTATTTTTTTAAATTCAGGTTATAATTGTAAAATTGAGCAAATTTTACAATTTTTAATTAACCCTTATATTTATAAGAATTTGAACAATATGTGCTATATGTTTCTGAATTTTAATTTACAAGTGAGAAAAATAACAGCCTCATCAAGATATTACTTCATTTCATTGATTTCTTATTACTAATAAGAAATGAAAAATTAAAAGATTGCATGTCTTAGTACTCTTTAATTTAGAACGTGAGGGTGGAAAATTGATATAATAATAAGAACAAGAAAAAAAAACTGTCTTTTTTTAATAGATCATTTTATGATTTAGATGAGTATGAAAACTAACTTTTTGAATTAAAAGATTTAAAAACTCCAATCAAATAACTTTATACAAGTTATAATAATTTTTTACTTTTCCGTATTCCCGTCTCGTTCTCAAAGGAGACAAACTAGTGTGCCGACAGATTGGCGACTTTTGTAAGGTTATTAAGTCCAGGCCTGCATCTACTACAGGAGCCGTCGGAGGTTATCCAAGAGCTTATTCACCGCGATGCGCAAGGAGTGTCGTACCCTTATCACCTGCGCTAGTTTTGTTTCTTCTCTTGTAATAAAAAAAAAAGAGGCCACCCCTTTAAAGCCAGCTTTCCTTTATACAACTGTCCACAACAAGAAGGGAATCTTATCACTTACATCAATGGAAGCCCTTTACAGGATGATAGGAAGAAAATGAAGGTTAGAGACAAAGGTTCAGGCTTATTTAGGACGTGTTTGAAGAAGAAACTAAGCTCTTGGCAGAGATAAGTAAGTTAGCAAATGCTGCGGCTCTGCTAGCACGCTTGCTCGTAGCAGCATCTGTTGAAGAATATTACAAGATTCTGTTTATCGCATAATTTGTTTGTTATTTTAAGTGAATGAATTATTTTAAGAGCTTGAAGCTCTGGTAGATCCAATGAGGAAGTAAGTTTCATATGTTTGTAAGAAGATTGACGGGGTCAACCGGCAGTTGAAGCCACTGGGACTCGGTTGCTGGAAAATTTGGATACTCCTGATGTTTACCATTTGTTTCCTTTTTCCTTCTATTTGCTTCTCCCTTCGTGCATGACTCCCAGTTGGTGAGTGAAAGCGAAAGACACAGGATGAAGAAGCTGGAGGAGTTGAACACGAACATTGAAAATCTTCGCCTGACCATGCTCTAATATAACAACGCAACCAACCAGCTTCTTTGTGTATCATGTTCTTGTTGGGTTTGGTGTATATGTTGTGATTTTAGCCATCTTCATATGTTCAGTGGTTCTGCAATGGACTGGCACACCTATTGATGATGGAGGACGAAGTTACTCATCTACCAAGTTTTGGTAACCAAAGCAGAGTTCATCTTTAGACTCTCTCAACCTTGAATCAAAATGTACGCTTGCTTTCCTTTATTATTTTTTTTAATTTTATAATATGTTATTGTCATTGTGTTTAATTATAAAAGAGTATCTACTGCTATGCTCTGATCAGTTGACGTTAACTAGAAATTGAGAACACATCTTATTTAACAAAAGATTGCAACACGGTCCCTTATACCCTTGTTTCTCCCAATGCAAGCTTTACAAAGAGGAAACATGAAGAAAAAAAGATTGAACCATGAGCCTATGTTAAAAATGGAAAACTGATTCAAGCTCACTCGAGTTAGAATTACAGAGAGTGTCCAATTTTTGTCCTATGAATAGCATTTTCAGATGAGAAGTCACTTGCATGTTAAATTCAATGTGGAAGAGTTTTCCTTCCTCGTTGAGCTACAGATATGATAGACAGAAGCAAAAAAACCGGTGAGATAGGGTACCTTCATATAGACTGAAGTAGATCCACAACGGATGAGCGGTCAGGCATGCCAGGAATCGCTCCCTTCACTCGAACACAAAGAGAAGCTGCTGCAGCTGTAAAGGATTCGGAAAGTCACTAGAATGTAACATAAAAAAGAAAAGCATAAACAAGGGAGATGTACTCTTGGAAAGACACAAGAAAATGGAATGGACAATCATACCTGCAAATCTCATGCAATCCTTTATTGGCTTGCCCTCCACAAGTGCAACAGCAAACGCAGCTGTAAAGGTATCTCCAGCTCCAGTAGTGTCCACTACTCTTGGAGCAGGTATAATGGGTTGATTAATTGGGTTATTCCCTTCTACAAATAAAGCAGAACCTTTGGAACCAAGTTTCACAAGGACTTGCTTAACTCCCTGGAAAGTAATGTTAGCTATAAGAATCGGATCCTCAACCACGGTATCTTGCACAGTTCAAATGTTATTTCCATAAAGATGTTCAAAAGCTACATCGAATTAACTTAGGAACATGTTTGAACATGTAGAAAGGCTCAAAGTTCTGGATAATTTGGTCAGAGAAATGAGAATGATATGATCGACCTCAGGAAAGAAACCATGCCAAACAGAAACTAAAAGAACAATTGATCTTAAAAGTTTCGGAGCAGTAGAAAAACAAAAACATGCTAGTACAAAAAAAATCAACTGAGAGACTTCATGTTTCCCGTAATTTACCATTTTATGACACTTCAAGGCAGCTTGACTAATCTGTTCGTATCCTTCAGTTGGCATGCCAGTAATACGACCGAGTTCAGTTTCATTGGGACTAAACATGTCAACGGCATTCAACAGTTCTACAGGGAGAGGTGCATCCATTCCACCAGCATCGAGAATGACCATAACACCTGCACTCTTTGCAGCCTAAAGTAATGATAAAATCAGATTCCAAACAACTTCAATGGCCATTGGATTGAATTGAAATGAAAAAAAAAAATCTAAAATTAGGATCAATAAAGTTAACTGTACAGGTCAAATCACCAACTTCTAGCAATTTTTAATCTGCTCCGTTTTACTCCATTGCAGTTTGGACACCTGACTATGGCCATGTGAACCCCATGACATCCTTTCCACAAACTTCTCTTTTTCAATTTTCTTTGCGAGTGAATTTTGTCTTTGCATTCTTCAATATCCAACAAATAAGCTAGAACTAATAAATAAATCAGCTTCTTTCAAAAAATATTAATGCAGTATCACAAGTTGCCACTATGTTGGCCATATCCATCATTGAATCAATGTTTACCAATACGATTGCCTGAGCTATCAGGTTTACAGATTTTCATGAACACACAGATCAAAACGAGACCAACGTGGACGCTTTATTTATTTGTCCTAGATATTCAACTTCTTCATACCACATTACGAAGGACTTCAATAGTTTACTCAGAATGAAAATATCTAGGAAATGCAAATGTGATCACCCCAAATGCCATATACAATCCAGTTTTCTTGAAATAATGCTCCTAGGAGTACTAATAAATGTAAAGTAGTTCATAACAAGTGCTGCCAACGATGTTATTATAAAAGTAGTATTCAGCATCAAAATGAAAATTAAACAATTACTCCAAGTACAGACTGAACAATCAACAAAGAAAAGAAATTGAATTCTGTACTATGTTCTTGAATATGCAGGACATAGTCAAGTAAAACCACCACACATTAAAGTAATAGAGAAATTAAGGAAAAAGATGCAAAATCAACGGGAGTCTGACCTTCGCAACTTGAATATTTACAGAATCAGGTATCTCCCTCTGAAGCAAAATGATGCCGGCATTCTTCACTATCTTCAAATCCTCATCACTCAACCTCTCAGGCCAACCACTCATGTTGGCACCTCCAACAATGATAATAGAGTTCTGACCATCAGACTGAAGCATTACCACTGCATGCCCAGTAGGCACACCATGAACATTCCTCACATTGTCAATACAGACCCCACCATTCTTCAAAGCGTCAAGAATCAAATTCCCATAGGCATCCTCACCCACTTGCCCCACAAAGTATGTTGGGTATGAAAGTTTTCCACTGCATACAGCTTGGTTGGCTCCCTTGCCACCAGCAAGGGTCTGACCAGTTTTCGCCGACACTGTCTCACCTATTTTGGGGGGTCGATCGATTTCAACAAAGAGGTCAAAATTAGCTGAGCCAACTACAACCAACGGTGGTTTCTTCAGATTTTCAACCACCGCACTTTTCGAACTTTCAGCAGACTGAACAGTGAGGGAAGGAATTGATCTAGTTTTGTTAGAGGGCTTCTGATATTGGTGCCCACTTGATTGAAAGAGGTTTGTATTTAGTGGCTTTGTTCGGGGGCTGATTTGGGTTTTAAGGTAGCAATGATTTGCAGGTGAAAGAGTAAATGTTTTCATCTCTTACCCTCTACAATCAAAACTCTGCCTTTTGAAAAACTTCCGTATCTCAAATAGAAGGAAGTCTGTCTAGTCAAACCAGAAAAGATAACAAAATCAGCAACTTTTAACTTTCCCATTCAGACGTATAAAGCATTACAATGACCACATTGGACTTCTGCTGCTGTCTGGTTTTTCAGTCTAGCGAAACCCAGTACTGTCCAAACCAGACAACATGGAACCAACCCAATAGAACACAATTCATTTGCATCCATATTCAAACGAAAACTCGAGTAAATAACAGTTTAAGGGAAAGGGAAGCAAGCAAAGGTTAAATCTTGGATGATAAACTGAAATTAAAGTTCCATAAGATCCCACAATTTACGAAGATCAATTAATTAGAGAAAGTGACGACGATGCTTACCAAACAATCGAAATCAGACGTTGAACAATGAAACCCATATGTCAGTTGTACGGTCGGCGAGATTCTACAGCAGAGACAGACGTGGATCAATCAGCTAAGTCCATTAGAATGGCTGTAGAGTGGTTTGTAATCGCATACTCTTGTTTTATGAAGCCATATGTAGTTTTAATTTAATTTCGAAGTTTTCCATATATTAACAATTAATTATATACTTTTTATTAATATTCTATAATTTGGTATAAAAATAATTAATAAAATAAAATTTATTTCGAAATATAATATTGCACTGCGAATTTTATAAAATTACAAAAACATTATCAAAAATTTCAACTTCAAAATGACTAATACTTTTAGGATTAAATATCTAATAAGAAATAAATGATATCACACTCTTTAAAGATGACAATTAGTTGGGCCAAGCTCACGCCTCCCTAATCCCGAGCCTGTTGTCATGCCTACACTCTTACTTATTATTTTTAACCATTTATTTTAAATTATATTTTGGTAATACTAGAATTGCATATTGAATTATTTCAATTTATTATTGTTAAAATTTAGATATTATAAAAATAATTTTTTTATATAAAAATAGCATGAAAGACAAGATTTTTAAAAAATGAATTCTTATTTAAATAGTTCATAATCGAATGGATAAATTCATCCTAACTCATTAATTTCAGATCTAATAAGGAATTTTCTTGAGAAGATGCCGAGAAGAAATTGAAATGTAATAATATCTATCGAAAAAGCTTCATCTCTAATTAAAATTATTTTATAAAATATCCTCAATTATCTATATGAGTTCTGATAAGAGATATAGGAGAGAATGCATTCTTTACTTTTACTCTAATTAATTTGGTTTAGGGGTTAATTAAATCGCTTAAACCAATTTGCCTTTCATTTAAAATTAAATATATAATAATTTCATTCTATATGAATAAATTTTAGTTTATTACATTTTAATGTTATATTCAATAAAATATATTCATCCATTTAGAATGATAATTAAATTAAATTTATATCAATAAAATACTCTATTTCATATAATATTAACATTTAAATACTATATTAACTCAAAATATAATTTCTCTGATAATAAAATTTTATAAAATTCGTATATTAAAGAACAAGATAGCATACATCACTTTACTAATAATTTATAATAAAGTTAAAATCAAATTCAATTTAATTTAATTTTTGATTTGTTAATTTTAAATTGAACCAATCTAAAATTAATAATTTGTTATGATTAGTAAGTTTAAAAAAATTATCATGTACAAATCAAGTTCAAACTTAATAAACTTTTAAATATTAAATTTGAATTTCAAACTCCCTTGCATGTTGATTACATATTTTTATATTAAAGATGACTACACTTTACTCATAAGCTGAACCAACCTCACCACTGCAGAATCAACATGTGAATCTTGTCTTTCTCTTGATCTGCAACTCAGTTCCTAAGCTCTTCTTCTAATTGCTTGGTAATTATTTTCTTTTTCCGCAGCAAATTCTCTAATCACTTATCAATGCTTCCATTTTTCCTCAGAACCTCCATGCCCACACCAAGCTCCACCAACAACTTAAGCATTAATGTGCTGGTCAAGTTGCATAGGCATAGCTATGATTGGCAATCCAAAACTCACGCCCTCCAGGGTAGAACTCCAACCACAGTGACTCACACTCCCTCCAGTGCTTGGATACCCCAAGATTTTGGCTTGTGGTGCCCATCCTTGGACCACCAAACAGCTGTCTCCAACCCTTTTCTAGGAAGCCTTGTGGTACTATCTCTTCGCCTGTGAGTTTATCTTCTCCACCACGAAACCTCACAACCCAAATGAACTTAGCTCTGCTAAGCTCTAGTGCATGTGCTATGTCATCTGTCTCTTCCATGTGAAGGAAATACTCACTTCTAAAAGAAACATACACGACGGAACATGGAATCTGCTAGTTTAGCCAGTTCATGATATATGTATCATCACTGCCACTACTGTCACTTTGTGCTGGTTCTTGTATAAGAGTCCCAACTGTAACCATCTCCTTATTGCCCGTCAAAACAGAAAGATAATCAAGATATCTGGCCTCAATCTCTCTAATTGTCTTTACCAAGATCATGTTGGAGGATCTTCTCGTGGATTTTATAAACCTTTCACCATTCGAAACTCCATCAGACATGTCGTGAATCAACTCGGTTAATCTCCGGGCTTCATTCTCAGTGAAATCGCGTTCTTGAAATGGAAATTTGATGGTAGGATACATGCAGTAATGGGACAAGTAAGAGGAAGTTGCTGCACCTATAGCTAAGAACGTGACAGCTTGGAGGTGTAGCTCCACAGCAACTTCTGGTACCCAGTGTTGCAGAAAATCAAAGATCACAAGGTCTGGTTTAAGGGTGATTAAGATATTGATAAAATTAGGTTTTGCCTCGTCAAAAGCAGTCTTTAGGGTGGACATGAGATAGGGAGGGAGGTCTTTTGTTGTGTGGAAGTGAGGTGGGAGTTGTGGGAATGAAGATGGGGGGGTGCAGATGAATGAATGACTTGAATATTAAAAAGAAAATGATTGTCTCTAATGGACTTGAGGTGGATTGGAGTAGAACAGAAATAGACATAGAATTTTCTGACTGAGAGCTGTCGAAGAAAGGTGATATGTGACCATGGGCTAACCATGGGAACATAAGGATGCTTGTGTTGTTCTCTGATGTAGTTGTCATAGATGTTTGCTTTGGATCAGAAGAAAAGGGTACATTGTTACAATTCACTACTTTATTATTTTTATCTGTATCGATTCGTTTAATTGTAAAATTATTAAAATTATAATTAATTGTTGTCCATCTTTCTTACGGAAAATATTAAACATTACTCAATTATAAAAAATAAAAATTAAGGTTGTTTTTAAAAACTTATATGGTTCTATACTAAAATTCTGGGATTACAATTATATAAAAAGATTAGATTATGCATTAAGCTGCTCTCTAAATCCAGGATTAACTTTTAAGGCCCACTTGTGTAAATGAGCCGACACTTAAAGCCCAAAGTGTCATAACAACCAAACTTAAGATGATTCACGGTCGTTTGAGAAGCAAGCAAGCAACTTCAATGGCGGGTGGCTGCGGCAGCGGTGGACTACTAGAATTAAAACCTGAAGCGACAAAGGTGGTGGAGGAGAAACCGAAGGTTGTAGTGATAATGGGTCCAACTGGTTCGGGGAAATCAAAACTGGCCATTGATTTAGCAGCGCACTTTCCGATCGAAATCATCAACGCCGATTCAATGCAGGTCTACTGTGGCCTCGATGTCCTCACCAATAAGGTCCCCCTTCACGAGCAAAAGGGTCGGTAAGGAAACAAGAAAAAGTTGGTTCTTGGACTATTTTATTTTTTTGCATGCAAGGCTCGAGTTTTGTTGCTTCAAGCTTCGAATTTTGTGGCCTTTACAGCACTTTTTTGGTGCTACTTTAATTGCTCATGAACTAAGCAGATGTTTTAAATCGAATAAGAATTATGATTGGTATCGGCATAAACGTTTCTTAAGTTACTGTGTGATGTTAAAGGTTAGACGAATTGTTTGTTTCAGGGGTACCACATCATCTTTTAGGGACTGTAAATCCAAATGTGGGGTTTACGGCGAAGGCCTTCCGGGACTCTGCTATCCCTGTGAGTTAACTTTAGTTGGTACATATTCATCAAGGAAAAAAAGAAAAAGAACTTCGTTGTATGCAAAATATTTTGACTTGTGAAAATTTTTATGCTATTGGTATTTCACGATTCTAGTCAGTTTATTGAACTTCGTATTTCATGTAGCTTCTGACTAATTTGTTTTGCTAGACTAAATTTTCATTCTTCAAGTTCTTTGATTTTTTTTCTGCAGTCGTCCCTTATGCGAATAGAAAATTGCTTCATTGTTGCTAGTTCAAATTCCTGCTTCTTGACTTAATGAACTTACTTAATCTTCAGCTTATCAATGATATACTGTCTCGGAACTGCCTACCAGTGATTGTGGGAGGTACAAATTATTACATTCAGGTACTGAGTATTTCATTCATTCACTTTTGTGTGAAAGGGCAAGCTATATACGTAATGCTGGCATATTTCCTCAACACTTTATTGACATAACTTCCCTACGCCTTAATGCTTTCCTTTCTGTTTTACCATTCAGGCACTTGTAAGTCCATTCCTTCTAGATGATACTGCAGGAGATATGGATGAGAGCTGCTTAGATCATTTGCCTGGTATATGGCAACCCTAATGTTTTAAATTCTTCATTTAAGTTTAAATTTTATGTATTTTCTACTTGTTTGATAGGAGATGAGCAGACAGCTATTGTATCTGAATTCGATCAACACAGTTTCGATAGTAGCTTTGAAAATCTTAAGGAAATTGATCCTGTTGCAGCAAAGAGAGTCCATCCGAATAACCATAGAAAAGTAAAGATTTTAACTTATCTTGTTTCTGAAGTTATTCATAGCTGGTTCATGCAATTGTTGTAAACTTCTTTGATTTGTTTTACTATTTTCTCTGACCGTTCAAATTGCTTGCCATCTTTTATATGTTATTATTCTAAATTCTTGTTGAAATAAGTAACTAAGTGAAACAATCTTGGGGGAGAGGATGTAGCTTCTAATTATTTTCTGTTCCGTCGGGGGAAGGCTAGTGGATTCTTTCACGTCTACTGAGATTTGAGACAAAATTTTTCATGTTCGGTTTGCTATCTGCCTAATCTAAAAGAGGAAGGGCCAAGCCACTGAGCTTGAATTTATCATAATGGACCACGTAGTTGTCCAGTACTGCAGTTAGGCTAGCTATTGACGCAGTTATTCATGCATAAGAAATTTTTGGTGGTCATGACAACACAAGTATCTAAATGACTGAAAGGCACAAAATGGGTTCTACTTCAAGTTGTTTTGGGAGTGTTTTTAATCACTATTGATGGGTACTGTGTCATCATATCCCAATAACTAGATAGTTGTGTCTTCTAGTTAACGGGAGTGTGACATGGCTTATTTCCTAGTTTTCTTGGCGTTCAGATATCTTGATCATATTGACATAGCATTGCAGGAGAATTCAATTTCCTTCCTAGTGATTTTAATTTATCCAGTTCAGGAGATTTGGGCTTCTTTTTCTATGATCACCTTTCCCATGTATCTTGTTCATTTCTTCTCTTGAGGTTCTATGGCATGGAATAGCTGCTTTATATAGTGGTAACTCTCAAGGATTTCCTCACCCATTTCAATTAAATTCTATATTCTTTTCTTCTGTAACTGTCAATATTGTGGTGCTTGGGCATTTTATTGCTGAAGTTTTATCACTGCATGTGGAATTTTCTAGTTTCTAGAGATCTTTCAATTTGGTTCCCTGTTGTCCAGATTAATCAGTACCTCAACTTATATGCTCGCTCTGGAATTCTCCCT